>JAOSBL010000008.1:12583280-12598866 GCA_027568915.1 Erythroxylum roraimae
TAAAGGGATCGTCCATTTGACAAGCACTACTAAGCGAAAACCAAAACACCAAGAAAAGTCTCATCAGGCCAATTCATTGGGAATATCAAGTTTCTAATCTTATAAACCAATCATTAAGAAAAAGGGAAACAGAGTAAACCCACCATCTAGACGAAGAAAAGACAGAAACTTAGAAGATAACTATTAAACCTGAAATCGGAAACAGAATATAAGAGAAGATCAAATGAGCATAGGCTAAAAGATTAAAAGGGTACCGGGTTTTGTTCGTTGTGGAACGAAACAAGGCCTTGTTAGAGTTGAAAATGAAAACCAGAAGATGAGATCTTCGTTGGTTTTGCACAGCGCGAGAAAGAACCGAAAGGTGATTGAAATGTCAGATTTTGTGATGGGAAATCAGAGATAATAAAGACGATTTAGTAGCTAAAAGAAAGAAAAAAAATCCATTTTGTTATGGTTGTTGAATTAATATTTGCTTTACAAAAATTAAAGATAAGACCCTCAAGTTTAGGGATGAAGAAAATTCGCCAAAAGTCTAGGAGGTCACCTTTGAAATGGCAAGGATGGAGACCGCTGGAATTATATGGATCAAAATGATTTTTGAAGCAAATTTAACAATAAGTGCAGCGAAAATTAATGATTTAAAAGTTCCATGGTTCAATTCTAATTAGTTATTTTATTTATTTCAATTTTTATAATTATTGTAAATTTTTAATTTTTTTAAAATAATAATAAATATTTTTATTACTAATAATAATTATAAATTAAATATAACTTAAAAAATATTTTTATTTAAATATTTTATATAATATTTATTAAAAAAATATTTTATTTTAATAAATAAATAATTTAAAAATTATTATTTATAACCTAAATTTTATTTTTATATATTTTTAATTATTTAATTAAAATTTATTTGAAATGTATATATTTTAAAGTCGTAAAGTAGAGAAAGAAGGAAAAGTTAAATTGGCAAGTATAATTTTTAGATTAAATTCTCTAGGAAAGTAATCTAAATACTAAGGGAGTGTTGGGATTTAAAATCTAAGAAAAGTGTTACCATTTTCCTTAAATTAGGAAAATTTTTACTTTCTTAACTACTCAGAAAAACAAACCAAACATAATAATTTAAATTTTAAGAAAAAGATCACTTTCCCAGTCAACAATCCGTGCCAACCAAACGAGACCTTATTGTCTTTTGTTTTCTCTTTTTTATTTACCTTCTCTTGTCGTTATGTTGGGCTTGGGTTCCTTTCTACCAAGAAAAGCCCATATTTTAGCCCGATATGTTAATTAATTGGGCTTATTTGGAGTTTATTTTTAAGGCCAACAGAAAGAAAAACAAAAAAAAGGGAATAGAGAGTAGTGAACTTGCAGGGGCGTTTTTTAGACGAGTTGCTTCACTTTTCTCCTCAATTTGCACTCATCTACTAATGGATGGAGCTGAAAATTTAGGAGTGTAATCCTAAGATAGTCATTTACATTCTAAACGTTCATTTTTTCGTTTGAATTGAGATTCGAGTCTCAGAACAGTAACACATTTTTTAGTAATTTCTCTCATTTTATCTTCCTAATAATATTATCATGTGTAACTGCTTATTCTTCTTGTTGATGCTAATTTTGTCTTTGAGAAGAGAATATTTATACACAAGATAATAAATCCTCGATTTGCACTCATTTACAATTGGATAGAGCTGAAAATTTAGGAGTGTCTTCTCAAGACATTCATCTACAATCTGAACAGTCAATTTTTTGTTTGAAATTGTGGATTTAAGATCGGAGTCTCAAAATAGTAAAGTATTTTTGGGTGATTTTTTTCTTTTATGTTCTTAATAATATTATCTTGTTTAGCTGCTTATGCCTCTTCTTAATGCTGATTTTGTGCCTTTGAGAGAGGATATTTGTACACAATTTGATTTAGTGAAATTAATTTTTGAACCAAAAATCCCATAATTTTTACCCTTTATTTGAAAGAGTTTTCACATTAAAAATTGTGGTGTCTTTATTTGTATTTGATTTGTTGCTATTGTCGGCAAATTGTTGCTAATATTCTATTATTCAAATAGATTTGAAAATTTGTAATATTGTGTTTACACTTTTGTAAAATTTTGCAATACCGAGTTTTTCCCAACGATTAACTCAAAGTTTTGTACAATATATGGGTTAGGTGTTTTTATTAATTTTAGATTATCTAATAATATTTTGTCATATGAAAATTTCCAGAAAGAGATCTTAATATTTATCTCTAATTATTTTAATAAAAGTCGTTATCAAAATTAATTTCAACAAAAATACATATATTATATTAGTAAAATAATAATTTTTATATAAATAATTTAGCAGATGTTAAAGATTGCTTATGCAAAATTTTAATAATTTAAAAGTACTTTTAAATAATGAATAAGATTTAATTAAAAAATCTCAAACTTTACTTAATTTTGCAACTATAACATAAATTTAAAAACGTAACAATTAAACATTCAAACTTCCAATTTTTTACAATCATAACCCGATGTTATTAACATTGCTTGCCACATAAGACACTCTTAACACTTATGCATGTCATAATTAAATTGATTGATTAAATTGTTTAACTAAACTACATAGATTCAATTTTTTGGAAATATTGAAACTTTTTAGGAAATGATATACTTTACCACAGTCACTCAAGTAATAATGTAAAGTCATTAACTAATAACATAAAAATAACGAAATGCATTTTTTAACATGACCAGATCAATCTTTTTGAAAACAAATTGGCGTATGACATTTTACTATGACATATTATAGCAAAAATTGAATGCTTAAAAATGCGTTACATACCCAAAAAATATCACTTTAAGAGTTGGAATCTCCTCAATTTCTCAAATAGAGGTTGACTAAGATCACTTTAAGAGACTCTTCATGACTTTTATTACTGCATTTCAGTAACCGAAATCCTGAATAAAAGGAAGAAACAGAACAGAACAAATTATATTTAAATTTCCATTTTTCAAGTTTCAAGAAAGCAAGAAGCGAAGTTCAACTAGCTTGGTCTCGCTTTACTATTAGAAATAAAAACTCAATGCTATACCAATTTTAACTTCGGTTGAAATTTGTAAAATGTCCTTGAGATATAAGGTGGAAAAGTGGTACATGGCTTAGGTCAATACCTAGAAATTGTAATCCTCTTGTGCCAAATATCAATGTTACAACTTAACCAAAACCAGTTCTAGCCTAGAATTCAGTTTTCGAGGATGCAACATTACAAGCATCTCTGAATTCCTACATACCTGTCAAAAATGGCTGCCTTGTGAGTACTCTTCTTAAGAGTTGAGACCCAACAGAACAAATTTGGAAACGCAATTCAAACCCCATGCATGTCACTTCAAACTACTCTTCAAATTCACCCGACTTTAGACAAGTCACTTGGGAGTTGCAATTTCAAGCTCCTCCGAAGAAAATCAGACAACTTTGAACTTGCTGCACGCCCTCGGTCTAAACATTTGAAATAGTCCTCAACTATGAAACAAAATTTTTAAAAGAAAAATATCAGCCCAGAATGGAACTTTTGAATCCTCGAACCCTGAAATAGCAGACAATGAATGTATTATAGTTTACTATTTTAACCATCCTGCAATGATTCCAAAACTTCCCACTGGAAAAGAAAAATCCCAAGTTAATGATTGACTTGATCCAATAAGATGGCAATAGTAACTAATATCCTCCTAAAGGTCAGAAGAATTATAATCTGTAGTCGCAATGGGAACCAAATCTACATGTAAGCATTTGGCAATCAGTTGGATGTTTCTAGACGATTCAACAACTTACATTTTCAACCTTGCAAATCCAAAACCTTTTAGATGTTATTCAAGAAAAGAATATTCAAGAAATTTTCATGGAGTTAGCCTATTGGATATAAAATTACATACATGTAAACTAACAACTCTTCCAAACCTGTCTATTTGATTTAAGAGTGCTTATAATTGATGTAGATTAATGACTTCCTAGTACTTTATGGAAATGCTAAAATTTACATGCTTCATCAGAAAAGAGGAAGCAATAGAAGAGTTTTGGTTAAAAGCTCTTATAAATATATCATCAACAATTCTAATATCATGTTAAAATCATTTATGGTAAAGCTCCATAGTTGAAAGTACTTTCACTTCAAAGTAAAGGTTAATCAAATACACCCTTAAGAGGAACTTTTGCTCTACGAAGAAATGTTATAGGAATATTCATCAACCAAAGAATCCATACAAGAGGATATTAAAACTTGGTAAGAAAATGCAACCAAAAAAATAAAAAATTCAATAAAGAATTGTCACACTACTCTCGTCTTCAAGTAGAAAAGGAATATATAGCAATGGGTAGGAGGAAGCAATTATCAGTTGCATAAATCATGTATTGAAAAGGATCAGAATGCCCGTTTCACTAACTCCATAAAAGTTTACAAAACAGTGATCATAAAAAAGCACAGGGACATCCTATTCATTTTTATGATCTGCATAAATCCAACCTGACTATGTTTCATTTACAAACAAGAGGGAAAATCCTCAATGCGGCTTTTTTTAGGAGTTTGATTTCAGAATAGACGGCACGACTGGTGAGGAACTACGGTAAGCCCTCAATTCCAGGGTTCTACACTATATCCAAAGCAACACCATAGCTAAGATGTTTGTACCTGATATTACTCCTTGGGTAACAGAGGTAATAATCCCATGTTCCATTAATTCACCTTTTGCAACTGATCCTTCTGTTAGAGCAGATAGGACAGAATTTGGGAAGACTAAATATGCAAGTCCCTTCATCTTCTG
The DNA here is from genome assembly GCA_027568915.1 of Erythroxylum roraimae. Taxonomy (NCBI): domain Eukaryota; kingdom Viridiplantae; phylum Streptophyta; class Magnoliopsida; order Malpighiales; family Erythroxylaceae; genus Erythroxylum; species Erythroxylum roraimae. The sequence goes on from JAOSBL010000008.1 coordinate 12,588,074, forward strand.
TCAAAACAAGACATGATAGAAGTATGGTAAAGAACAGGTGGTATAACTGACGAATTATAAACATAATTGATATATCTACAAAAGGATATCCAGATATAGATGCAGGATTAAGATATTATCATCGACAGTAATATAATCATCTGCAATTAACTTCACATGATAGATTATGAGTTCAAAAAAGAATTATGCTATAACCTGCTCTTCCGATTTGTTGGGATCCAGTATAACATGTCCATCTTTGGCCAAACAACAACAAATTGCAACTGCATGGGGTACATTCATATTAACAGAGTATCAAATAACTAGGTAGATAAGAGTAAGTCTACATTACCAGCAAGATGCTTCAAAGGGATTCCAGCATCTACAAGGGCAGCACATGCTGCATTTATGGAACATACAAGAAGCTAAAGAAGTCCAGTCAAGCAAAGATCTTATAAAATAAAATGGCCGAGGAAACATTTACAAAGGAATAGGCTTTGGCTGGCATAGGGTTCACTGCTTGAAGAGAAATTGGAAAAAGAAAGCATGAACATATTCTTTTCAAATAAAGTGAAGGAAAATATAATTCGTCAAACCATTCACAACAGTTACCATAATGATATTTTCATAGTTTCGAAGAGGTTACTTCATTTTTGAGTTGTGACTTCAGAAAATCATCAGATGGGAAATGACGATACATTCTGATAAAAATAATCAAAAGAAGAAGTCTGTTTATAACATCTCTCCTTTCAATTAATGCTTTCTCAAGATAACACAAAAAAAATTTTAAAGTCAAAGAAAAGAAAAGATGATCAAATGTGTAAAGGTTAAATAAAGGTCAGTAAATGCTTATCACACTGCATATTATTCTATCCTGACTTGTCTTATAACACCATTTTAAGCTACATTTCCACCAAATCTGTCCTGATAAAGAAATTGAGGGGAGTGTAGGTCCCACAAACAAAGACAACAATGCAAATATGAAGAAGTAGAGAGGGATATTATTTCCCACAAAAAGAAAAATAAACAAAAAAAATGGAAAGAAGGCTAGTAATTATGAGCATTAGCTGATACTATCAAAGGCATGCCTCATGGAGATCATAAACAATATAAAGGATACAGCACCATCGTCATTGACAACCTGCACAGCATATAGAAACAGAACATAATTATGATGTACAAATCCTACACTAAGACATTAATGAGACAAGAATCCTATAGTAAACCTAAGTGCTACTAATTATGTGATACAATTCCGGACTACTTACGAAATCTAAACTTGATGCAAATGTTACATGCATGGTACCATGCTAGATATGTATTCTGGCAGTATCATCATGACCATGTGAGATCAATCTTGATTTCGTTTGAAAGGAAAGCCAAAAGTACAAATTAGAATAAATGAAACTATGAGAAATGTTATTGACATTGTTATTCTCTTGGCATATGTATAAGCTTATATGACTATTGCAACTAGTTGCCTCACTGCAGCTCTTACTTGACCAATGCTGCAAAACTGAAGGCCATTGATGAAATGGTTCTGCCATTGGAAAGTGAAATTGTATACAACCATGAAATCACTGTTCATGTCTAAAATATACCCTCTTAATCTCATATAAACTTTTTTAGTGTTGACACTCCAAGTTATAGAACAACATGCTCACATATGAAATATTGCACATTTGAGGACATGGCGAATGATTACAAGTAATTATTTTGGGTGATACTGTTGAGAGCATTATCTCTGTGCTCTTTACAAATAGTATCGAACAAGCACACTGACCTGAATTATTACTGATGTTGTCGTATTTGGGTTGATAGTCAAAATGCAAATGCTTTGCAAAGTCCTCTTCAAAATCATTTCGTACTCCTTTTCCGCTTTACCTAAACAAATAGGAATTTGACGTAAAATTAAGAGGAAAATCTAGATAAGCAGGTACATTTCCCTTACAAACTAAGGGCGGAAGATAAAGCCAAATCATCCCAAATCAAATCAACCACAAACCAAAGGTTTAAATTGTGTATCATGTTTAGCATAATACTTATTCAAATATTCTTTCCTTCCAGCATATTTATCAAACTGTATGGACAAAATTTCTGCAACTTGAAAGCAACAATCGAAACAAAGACCAAAGGAGCACAAAAGTTTACCAATCTGTCCTGTTTCAGGCTTCCAAATGACTTCAATGCAAGCCTTCTCAGGATTTTCATTCTTCTTTGTTCCAGCTTTAGGCCCATAAACAGCAGCTAGCACTTTTGTGTCCCCTAAATCCAATTAACCAAATCACCACATAAATTGAAGGTATTGTCAGTACTAATATGGTTATAGCAAATAAGATCAACAATAAAAAATGAGAGCAAAAATTAATAAATTTGAAACCAGAAACAAGAACAAAAGATAAATAAATATTACTTTAACAACAGATTGACAGAGAGAGTAACCTTGACACCAACTGGCAGAACCATGTGCACGGTGGAGGATACTGCGAGAGCAAGCAAGAGGTCTCAACTGATTTGGAGTACGGCCATCATCCCTATCATTCTCCATAACTTCACTCTATTAGATCCACATAAGACACCAAATCCAGTTAGATTCTCCATAACTTCACTCTATTAGATCCACATAAGACACCAAATCCACTTAGATTACAGTTTGAACTATATTTACGCTCCATGGATAGTAAGCATCAACTAAACAAAAAACCAAACAAAATAAAAAACTGCTTTGATAAGGAGACTTTTCACAATTGCATATATTCTCTTTGTTAAGGATAAAAATTTTACGTTAACCATTAAAGAAAAAATTATGTGACTGTACACATAAGGAGATGTGATTTTTCAGATCAAGTGCCCAAAGTGTTGTGACGTGCTTTTGGGTCAACATATCTCAACAAGTGCACTACTACTCCTGCAGTGTTTTAAATGGCGGACTGCTACCGCTATAGCAGAGGCAATATAGCAGTAGGAGTCCGAGCCGTTACCCCATTACCCCACAAATTGTGGGGTAACTCTGTTTCACAGTTGTTGTGGCCGTAAATCTGTTTGCAGTCAAAATGATCCTCAGCTCCATTTTGTTGCAGTCTGTTTGCGTTCAAAATGGTCTGCAACTCCGTTTCGTGGCAGTAGAGATATAGATATAAGGGAGCTTATAAATTGAAGGAAGAAACACAGGGGGTTCAGAGATTGAAGGAAGAAAAACAGGGAAACGAAAACTAACGCTTAATAATGTAAAGATAAACAACTTCTCTTAGAAAAGAAGTATGAATTTCGGTAAGATGATCAGCAAACTAAAGTAGTATTTGCTTTTGCAGAATTTTTTATTTCCAGAGTCGAGCTAGAACGCAAAAACAAGTGGAAAAAAACAGATATTTGAAAGACGAAATCATAAACTCAAAACCAGTAACATACACAATATACGGAACAAAGAAAGACGAGCTCATACATACTTGACTGAAAAAGAAACACGAGGTCATCTATAACATTATCAGGCCAGAGAAACATCGCGCAAAAAGTAACGCAGCAACCAATAACGAACCTTAGATTCTTTAACCTTTCAAATGGTCGAGACTCGACTATTTCCGGATCAAAAAAAAAACTACAATGGGCCTTAAACTGGATGCCGCAGAGAAGAAAGACGAAAAAGAAGTGTCAAAAGAAGAATGAAGGCTTTCTTCTCTGTTTACCTTTTTTTTTCAAGTGAACCAGAGACGAAGATGTGTTTTATTTAGGGCAATTTTTGACATTTTTATTGGGCTGGATTTCTGTTTAAACGGAAAAAAGTGGGCCGAATTTACCTCCGCCCATTTTGTTTCTTTCGGTCAAAAGTTAATTGTAAGACCGAGGTGATTAAGGATGGAAATAGATTGAGTCGAACTCCGACCAAATCCCAGGTTGTTAGGACTCGACCAGGCCTAAGATTTTATCGGGCCCAAAGTAGCAAACTCGAGCTCGTCCCGACTAGCCCACTCAAATTTTTTAAATTAAATATATAACGACGTTGTTTTCAGCAAAACGACGTCGTTTTCAACAAAATGACTTCTTTTTACTTATAAGGGTCAAGTCTCGAGCTCAAGTTAGGGCTTAAAAATTTTGAGCCTAAGGCCTGATCAACTTTGACTTGGCTTGTTGACTTTGGACTAGGGCCAAGCCTAGTTGTCATCTATAGACACGAAAAACATAATTAGAAAATCAACGCTCGAATCTTTTAGAATAGGATAAAAATAATATTAATGAAAATCATCATCAATTTACTTAAAATTTAACCTTTAAATTCTTTTGAAAAATATAAAAATTAAATTAAATTAAAACAAATTTAAGAACTATTGTTTCTCTTCATTTTTTTATATTTCTTGTTTAATAATTTTTTAAAGAATCTTATTAATAAAACATGTTTGTTTTAATCTGTTGTATTTTATTATTTTAAAAATAAAAACAATAATTTTATAAAAACATAAACTTTGTATTTTTAAAATTTAAAGAAATTTGTATTAACAATAGTGAAAACTATTACAACATTGTAATCAATTTAGTTAATAGGCTCTCGCCTAGCTACAAATACCAATTACAAACAATTAAGGAAAGAAGAAAATAGGAAGAGGCTATAGAAGAAATGGAGATCAGTTCAAAGGTGCCATTTGCTTTTGATATCAGGGTAAGGAGGTGTTTCATTCTTGTGGCAATAGTCACAACTCCTATCCAGTTTATATTACGATCCACAACTTGATATTTATCTTCAGTAGCACCCTTGTACAGCATGTTGTTCCTTTCTTTCCACAATAAATAAATGGTGGTTACGAAAGCAGTTTTGATGGGAATAGCATTCGGTTGTTCCTATCTAGTTAAAGAAACAAGTTTATCAAGAGTTTGCTCCCAATCTAATGTTTGCATAGCTATTCCTAGCAATTGTTGGATGCGGCCCCATACCACTTTAGAGTAGATGCAATTAAAGAATAGACGATTTTGATCTTCCTCAAGCACTCTACATAGTTCACAAATAGAGTCATGTTGGCCATACCATCTGTTCTTTGTCTGTAGTCTATTTTTGACCACAAGCCATGTGATAATGGAAGCTTTCAAGTTGAGAAAGTTTTTCCAAAGGAGATTATGCCAAACAACATCAGTAGAGACATTATTGAAAAGTCAATGACAGGAAGCATTAGTGAAGACCATGCGGGTTTGGGGCGCAGATGAAGGTATCTGCACTACTTAGGTCACGGAGACTAGGAAGAAGTGGCTCTAAAGCATGAAATGTTCTAAAGTTGCCATGCCATGCTCCATTAAGAATGATATCACAGACTTTAGAGGAGGCAGGTAGTCTGTTTTGAAATTGATTGAGTTTAGATCTATGAAGAAGAGGACTAGCATTTGTCCAATTATCATTACAAAGTAATGTGTTTTCCTCCTCGTTACCAATCTTATGTTTTATGAAGGGGTAAATGAAGCATCTGAGTTGCAATAAATAATTGAAGATCCAAGAGAATTGAGTGGAAGTTAAGATCTGCCAGAAACTAACATTTTTATGTGAAATTCATGCATCCATTTAATCCATAAAGCTCCCCTATTTATTAAAGGTCTCTAGAGTCTTTGTCATAAGGACACCTTCTACATAATAGAGATGAATATAATTCCCAAGCCCCCTTGTTTCTTAGGTTTAGTGACCTCACTCCCCTTAACCTTCACTTTCCTAGCATTCTCAGAGTTACCCGACTAAAGAAATATTTTAAAGATTCTGTCCATCTCCTTCGTTACTCTCTTAGGCAAAATAATTTGATCAGACCAATGCAAATGCACGCTATTTAGAACAAAGATGATCAAAGACAGTTTAACTGCATATGAAAGGTCACGGTTTTGCCATGCATTAATCTTACCTTTGAGCTTTTCAAGAAGAGGGACGCAGTCAGAAAATTTGGGTTTAGAGGAGGTAATAAGTACTTCTAAGTATATGAAAGAAGGAGGATGTAAGCATATACCAATCATTCTACTAATTAGCTCCTTATCTCTAACATCTTTAGACAGGTACCGGTTACTCTTCTTAAACTTTATCCTTATACCAAAACAATTAGAGAAGAGTTCTAAAATCTGTAGCAGTAGGTTGATAGATATAAGTTTTGCTCCACAAAAAAGGAGAAGATCATTTGTAAATAAGAGGTGGGTGAGTCTGTTTTCTGCAAATCTATGATGGAATTTGAAGTTATCATTGGAAGCAATAAGCTTTGTTAATCATCTGGACAGGCCTTCCATAACTATAGTGAATAGGTAGGGGGATATGGGATCCTCTTGCTGCCTTATGCCTTTTGCATTCCAAAAGGGTGTGGAGGACAAGCCATTGATTAAGACACTAAAGGAGGAAGAAGACATGCAGGTCATAATCTATTTCACAAACATATCAAGGAAGTCCATAGCTTCTAAATAGGCTTTTATGAATCTCTAACTGAGGGTGTCAAAGCTTTATAAAAATAGATCTTCAGTAAGCAATAGTTGATTTTTTTTTATCAGACTCATATTCTCTGATCAGCTCTTACATAAGTAGTATGTTGTCGCAAATATGCCTCCCTAGGATGAAAGCTCCTTGTGAGATTTTTATAACTTCCTTATAACACTTTTTTTTCAATCTTCCAGCAAATAACTTAGTGATAACTTTATAAAGAGTGTTGCAATAGAAGATTGGTCTGAAGTCTGACATATATATAGGTTGAGCTTTCTTAGAAACTAGACAAATATATGTGTGGTTAATCTCTTGAAGCAAGTTAAAAGAAGAGAAGAATTCCTTCACAGCTAATAAAGTCCCAGTAATCTCCTAAGTACTTTAGGAAAAACCAACAAAGAAACCATTAGGGCCTGGGGCTTTGGTCGAATGCAAACTAAAGAGCACCTTTTTAATCTTCTGTTCATTGAAAGGGGAAATCAAGGAAGCTTTTGTATCTTGATCAATTGATCTTGCGAAGAGGTTCTTCATATTGCAAAAGAGTTCTTCAGTGTCATCATACCTCATCAACTGAATAAAGAAGCTTTTTTTCAAATCAAGAAGGGAGTTATGATTTGAATAGGTGCTACCTTCCCCATCACTGTGAGATTTTATTTTGGTTTCTTCTAGAAATAATAGCAGATGGAAGAATTTAGAGTTGGAATCTCCATCTCTCATCCAATTTTCCTGAGTTGTTTTGAGTCTTTGCTTGAGGACTGAACAGTTGTGAGATTGATCCTGGATGAAGAGCTTAAGTGTTGCTTTTACCTTTTTCAATTTCTACATAAGCTGATAAGCTTTGAACCCTTGTATCTCCTAATTCCAACAATTAGAAATGATATTCATAAAGCCATCCATTTGGGAGATGCCATTGAAGAATCACAAGGGGGCTTCAATCTTGTTGAGCTGAGTTATTCCTTTAATAAGCATGTAAGAATGGTTATAGAAAACAATGTCCCCAAAATGAACATGGGAGAGAGGAAAATGGGCTGCCCAGAAAGGATTCACTAATGTTCTGTCAAGTTTTTTCCTAAAGAACATATCTCTCATCTGTTTATCCGATCAAGTGAAGAATCTACCTGATGAAGAGAGGTCCATCAAATCCACTTTATTAAATAGGGAAGTGAGCTCTTTGGTGTCTCCTATAAAGAGCCTTTTCCCCCTTTTTATCTCAGTCAAATTTAAGGTGCAGTTAAAGTCTCCACTAACAATCCATGCATACTGAATAGAGGTTTGTAACCTGTATAGATCTAACCATAGCTTGTGTCTCTGAAAACCAAAGTTAGAAGCATATATAAGAGTATTATCAAAAGCTGTATCATACGCCTCTAGTTGACACTTAAAATGTAATAGTTGATCACTGTCCTTAACTTTCTGAACAGCCAAGAAATCAGAGTTATGATAACAAATGATCCTCCCATTATAATGGAAGGGATGGTTCGAGTAAAATTTCTAATTTACAGCAAAAAAGTACAAGTCCTTTGGGTGAAGAGGTTCTTTAACTTTGGTTTCAAGTAGACCAACCATCTAAGGCTGCTTTTCCTTGACTAGCTTCTTCATCATGGAATTTTTTAAAGGGTCATTAAGCCCTCTAATGTTCCAAACGAGGATCGTCATAAAGGGGGGAAACCTCTTTTGTTTATGTTCTTACCCTTTTTCCTCGCAAATTTACTCCTAAGATTAGCATTTTGATGTTTGAAATCCTCCTAATCCCCTTTGTAATCAGATTATTGTATAAAGTCCATATTGTTTGTATTGTCAAGTTCATTCAGAATTAACTCAACTGAAACATCATCCATACCTTCAGAGCCTCTAGTGCTACTGTCTTCCAATATACCACTCAAAGTTGAAGGAGGAGAGCTATGGATAGCCTTGTTGCGATTAGAAAGCCTTCCCTCATTTGGCAAATCTGTGTCATTCTCTTGAATGACTGATCTTACAATGTCATTTGCATCCAAATTGCTCGATTGCTCTTGTGGAGCAATAACACAATCAGCAAGCAACAAGTTGTCCTCAGGTAAATTAAAGTCGATCTTACCAGTAGCATTAGGTTTCAACCCCAAGATTTCCTGTTGCACACTAATTGTAAAGACTTGCCTTGTAGGTTGTTAGATTTTGTTAGAATTACTTCGCTTCCAAGGGTAAGAAGTGTAATTTTTTCCATTTCACCAAATTCTCTAAAACACACGATAGATATATTATTTGAAAAGGAAGAGGTTTTTTGAACTTCAAAACAAAATTTTGCATATCCTATTCTCTCCATGGATGCAGTCATTGAATCTATACACAGTGGCCTACTAAGTGAACTAGCAATAAAACCAGTCCCTCTATGGTCTGGAGTTTGAGTGCGAGGTTATGGAAATTAACCCACAGTGAAAACGTATCAATCTTGCTTCTATCCATCACCATTCCAAGCTACCATTTCTGTACAAACAACAGTTGGTCTCCTATGTGCCATGGGCCATTCTCAAGAATTTCTATCAACTAATTTTCATTAGAAAATTTAAACAAAACAGAACCATCTTTTTGCAACACTACCTTTTCTAATCCTTTAGAGTTCCATCTGGTTTTAGCCAGGCATTGATGACGGGAAAGGCTGGCCTTTTGTTCCAAAAGAAGCCAATTAAGGTCGACGACCACTCTTGGGCTCTTGTGTTCAGAATTTCTACTGGGGGGTAGATTACGCTTTCATCCATAATATTTTGGAAGTGCTTCAAAGTCCCTTTTCTGGTGAGTGAAAAGTTTATTTTTTTCAAGAATCCAAAAGAGTAGGCTCGTCATTGTTGTTGTGTTGTGGGCGAGTTTTCGTACTATTAAGCTAGTGTGATGTGGGAAACTTAGAGAGAAGGAACTCCTGAGTTAAGGCATAGAAGTCGGTAGCCAAAGGGGCCTCCCCTTTCGCTCCTTTTTCACCGTTGAGGCTTAGGGAAGGCTCGTTGTCTGAGGGTGAAACCCCACCCAAAAAGTTAATCTATCAAGTCTAGAAGCATGTCGAAAGCAAGGGAGGGAAAAAGTTAAAACCAAAAATAGAAGGTGATGAGGGGTAAAGAAGTAAATGAAGTAAAGAGAAGGCAGGCAAAAGTTTGGAAGAGAGAGAGTCTGTTGTTATTGTTCTTGTGGAGCAATAGCACAATCAACAAGCAACAAGTTGTCCCAAGGTAAATTGAAGTCGAACTTATCAGTAGCGTTAGGTTCCAACCCCAAGATATTCCATACCAGTTTTAAAGACTTTCCCTATAGGTTGTCAGATTTTATTGGATTTACTTGGCTTCTAAGGTTAATAAAGAGTAATTTCTTTTTTTTTTTCCATTTCATCAAATTCTCCAAAACTTATGACAGATAGATTATCTAGAAAGGAAGAGGTTTTTTGCGCATTCATACAAATTTTTGCATATCTTATTCTCTCCATGGATACAGTTATCGAATTTATACATAATGACTTACTAAGTGAACTAGCAATAAAACTCAGTCCCTTTATGGTCCATAGTTTGGGTAGGAGGTTATGAAAATTAACCCACAGTGGAAACGTATCAATCTTGCTTCTATCCATCACCATTCCAAGTTGCCATTTCTGTACAAACAACAGTTGGTCTCCTATGTGCCATAGGCCATTCTCAAGAATGTCTATTAACTGATTTTCATCAGAAAATTTAAACAAAACAGAACCATCTTCTTGCAACATTACCTTTTATAATCCTTTAGAGTTCTATCTAGTTTTAGCCCATGCATTGATGATGGGAAAGGTCGGCCTCTTGTTCCAGAAGAAGCCAATTAAGGTTGAAGACCACTCTTGGGCTCCTACATTCATAAGTTCTACCGAGGGCAGATTACGCCTTCATCCATAACATTTTGGAAGTGCTTCAAAGACCCTTTTTTTTCTGGTGAGTGAAAAGCTTATTTTTTTAGGAATCCACAGGAGTAGGCTCAACATTGTTAATACATTGTGGGTGATTTTTCGTACTATTAAGCTTGTGTGATGTGGGGGACTTAGAGAGATGGAACTGTTAAGTCAAAATTGACTTTACGTGTTGAATAATTTTGATGAAAACAAAAAGAAACAGTTGAAGCCGAAAAACAGACGAAGACAAAAAGCAGACAAAGACGAAAAACAGACGAAGATGAAAAGCAGACGAAGTCGAAAAGCAGATGAAGTCGAAAAGCAGACGAAGTCGAAAAACAGACGAAGTCGAAAAACAGACAAAGTCAAAAAGCAGACAAAGACGAAAAACAGACGAAGTCGAAAAGCAGATGAAGACGAAAAACAGACGAAGTCGAAAAGCAGACGAAGACGAAAAGCAGACGAAGTAAAAAAGCAGATGATACAATAATCAGACGAAAGCGTAAAAGAAGT
>JAOSBL010000008.1:12614022-12627182 GCA_027568915.1 Erythroxylum roraimae
AAAATGCATTGTCCTAACTTTCTCTTTGAGCTCACATTAACTGAAATTTCAGGTCTTAACCCTTAATATGGGGATGGAATGTTACATTACCTTTGCCCATATTACAACCTTGAAAAATCCTTTGATCTATGATTTTGCATGTGAACATTAGTGGTGGAGAAATGAAATGATATGCAAAGTTATGGATTGTCATGATCATAAATGGTGTTGAGTGTACCCCTGGATATATTTTAGTTAAACACATTTTCCGAGTCTACCATTAGATTGCTCAGTTTTTAAAGATGATGAATATTGATTGATCATGAGTAAAAGTTTGGAATGTTAAGTTCTTGCTATGAATTTTGAAAGTTACTCATCTTTGGTTGTGATTATATATTCTTGGAACATATGAGAAACAAGTCAAGGTTTTTGGGTCTTTGAGCTTAATTTTAATGTTTTACCCGAGGTCGACCAAAAGTTAAGTGTGGGAGAAATCGACAGGTGCTTAATTGATTATGAATTATTCCGTAATACTTAGCAATTGTTGACATGAAATTACTTAAGATACTCACTTTGACTCATATGTGATTTTAGTTATAATTCAGAAGCAAAGAAGTTAGAGTGAGTTGAAGCTCTATATTTTGGCCATTTTCAGAAGATCAATTTTTACTTGTCTTCATAGAGCAAGAAGAAGAAAATTAAAAGAAATGTGAGCTGCATGAATTATGCGTGCAATTACGTTAATTAATAGTTGGGAATTACATGAGACAAAACGGCAGCTCATAAGGTGGATAAAAACAAGAAGAATGAAACGGCAGCATGATGGACAGTGCAATAGCCACGAACAAGCAGCAGGAAACAACACATAATAGCTGGAGGCAAGGAATGACTGCGTTTCACGTAGACATCATGCGAAAATGTAAACGTTTTAAAGACTTGGATGCATTTTAAATGAAAACGCACAAAAGCAGTGAAGAGTAGCTAGGGTGAGACGTGTACAGTAAGTTGGACCACAATGTTTATTTGTCACATCAACACAACAGTAGCGTGAAAGAGAATAGTAGAGAGAGCTTGGAGGCGGCTAAAGAGAACTACTAGGGGTTTCGGTTGGGGATAATTTTTATAGGGCTGAAGCATTTTTTTGAGAGACCTATAAAGGACTAGACATCCCGACACCTATTCGGAGGTGACATCAATGCCGACGACCTAGGATAAGTGTATTTCTTTGTTTTTTGTTGTTTCTTTCTCTCATTAGGAATTGATTATGTTATCTTGTGTTTATTGAATTGGGTAATTTGAAAAGATGATTTTGATGCGTTCGTTGAATCATTTATTTGTAAACTTATTGCTAGAATTTTGATATAATCTGTAATTGTTGTGTTGAAATTCATGTGTAGCGACTAATGATTCGTAATCATTAGGGATAACATGACCTAGGTTAAATGACACATCGCATGTGGTTGTTGCCTTGATTAATTAGTTTTCCTAATTCATAATGCTACTGTCTAATTAAATCTAGAGATCGTATCCTAGGTTATTCGGTGGTTAGGTTTAATTAACAATCTTATCTTGATTAAACAAAACCTAAGGAAAAACTCGGGTTAATTATTAACCCATGATTAAAGGTTGCTAGGAGAGGTTTAAGAACAACAAATTAATGAAATATACTTAATTAGGGTGTAGGCCGAGATTGAATCAATGAACCGAGTCCCTATCGACTTCCCCACTTTTATTATTTTTTGTATGTTTCCTTTAATTTGTTTTTGTTAGTTTAGTTTTATTTTATTTCCCTATTTCAAAATCCAAACGCCCTAAACCTAAACACTGATTAATTTCATTTCTTAAACTTTGCATGCACTCTCTGTGGAATTTACCTAAACTCACCACTACTATAGTAGTAGTCTAGTTATTTTATTTTGACTAGCGTTACTAAGCGTTGTCACTTGGACATTAGAACTTTTGATTAGAAATCCTACAAGGATTTATGAGAACTTAAGAATGAGCAACACAATCTTCTTGAGCTTATGTGATTAGTGGAAGAGTTTAAGAGGCTTAAAGCAAACAAGTCACTTGACTGTGGAGGAACAAGTAACAAGTTTCTTAATGATTATAGGGCATAGTAAGACAGCTACAGTCAATGCAGAGCAGTTTTAATATTTGACTTGAACATATTTGAATTACGTTTACAGAGTCTTACGTGCAATTAATCGTTTTACAAAAGAGTCATTACCTTACCATCCTTTACTAATACACCTCATAACGTCATTATAATTCAAGATTCTTTCCATATTTTTAAGTATATTTGTATACTTCATTACTATTTTCATTATGTCCGTGTGATTGATTAATTAATTATAAAAAAAAATAATGTAATTTTATTTTTTGGATTGCATAAGAGCAATAGATGGTACATATATTGATGCATATGTTCCAAGCAATGAACAAATGTCGTATAGAGGCAAAAGAATTGATCCAACTCAAAATATTACGTTTTTCTTGCTCATTTGACATATGTTTCACATATGTAATAATTGGATGACAAGATATTGCAAATAATTCTTGAGTTCTAATAATAATAAGTTCAGTAAACTAATTTCTTATGCCTCCATAAGGTATTATATTATTTTAAATATAATTTTTAACTTTTTATTAATATTATGTTCTTTACATGTTAGATAAGTTCTATTTGGTTTATTCAGACTATATTAATATGTCTTAATTTTTTAACCATATCAAGGTGAGAGATATCATTTGTGAAATTATATAAGAAGAGGAAAACCTCAAGGTCTACATGAATTATTTAACAACTTGCATTCTCTTTTAAGAAATGTTATTAGAAGATAATTTGACATTCTAAAAGCAAGATTTTTGATACTTTCAAATATATCAAGTCATGATATTGAGAAAAAATACATTGTTATTACTTTTTGTGTTATATATAATTATGTTAGAATGTATGCATAAAGCGATAAATTACTTGACGGTTGTGTTGAAAAATGAAGAGAACATTAAAGAAAGTATAAATAAAGATGCAAGTTATCAAGTAGAGTATAATACACTCGAGCACAACTTTGAAGTATATCTCGAAAGCAAATGTGGAATGATTATATTAGTTCTAACTGATTTATATTTCTTTTTGTAATTGATATTACTTTGAAGCATTATAGTATGTCATTTTTATTAATTAGAATGGATTAATATAATTTCTATATTTTATAGAATTTTACTATATAAAAATGGTGTAAATTTCTTTAATTATATAAATATTTGTATATTTTCATTTTTAATCATAATGAGAATTAATTAATTTAAAATTTTAATTTGATGTATTAAAATAATTAAGTTAAAATTTAATTTAAACGTATAATAGTATAATTAAAAATAAAAATATGATTATAAAATTAAACTTATTTTTATTTTTAGTTTTTTATTATAAATTGATTATTTTTTCCTTTTTATTATAAATTTCAATCACACAAGTTTTTTTTAACAAAAAAGTAGAAAATAAGAACCAAAAATTATGGTAAAATTTTTTTGAAGTGGAACAATCAACGTCCATGGCTCCATGCCCTACCACTACCATGAGATGAGAGAAAGCCACCACTGGCTCATCCCATATTCATATTAACAGAGATATTATTAAAAGTATTAGAGAAGCGGCTAAGCCGGCTATCACATTCATATCGCCGTTTCTTTTGCATGCTTGTTCCAACCCCAAACCAAGACAAGTTTTTCAATCACAAGACAAGTTTCAAAGATGGTGAAGCAAAGTCACTTGGAAACATGAAGCTGTAAAGAAAAGATTTCCAAATCCCAATGCTAGAAATGGGATTCTTTGTTTTTTTGGGAAAATTTAGACATGGGATTCTTATAATTACCTTAAAGTAAAGGAAGAAACCTTGAGGAAAGCAAATGAGAAGATAAAAAGAAGTAACAAAACAGCACAAATCAAAGCAAAGAGAAGAAAATATGAAATCTTGGCAAAACAACCACAAATTTCTCTATTTGGTTATAAGACTTGTAGTACTAAGAGTTTTAGATTCTGTTTCCACATCCTCATTCTCCCTCACTTTCTCCTGAACCAAACAAAACCATGCAAAACAAAGTTTTAAAACAACAAGATCTGTCCCCTCTCTTTCTCTCTCTGTCTCTCTAATAAACAAGAAACTATCGTACATCATTAACGTTGTCTGTAACGCTATTTGTGGATCCATAAAATTTGATCAATCTCTGCATAACAAAGATTTGGGTCCTCAACTGAACAATGTAATCTGCTGTTTCCTGGAACAACTGGTCGGCTTTCACATTATCGCCATACTGGGTCGGAATGAGGTTCTTGAGAGCCTCAAGCTTGTCTGAAACCTTGGAAAGACCCTTCCCATTCTTTCTCTGAGGTGTAACGGCAAGTGAATGGAGCCTCCTTCTTGAAGCCGCCACCGAAGTTGTGCTTCTTCTTCTCGATGTCGTTGTCTTCACCAAACTTTTGGAGTTTTTTGGAATTAAGCTCATGGCAGAGACTAGGAGAAAGAGAGATGAAAGTGTATGCTATGGTAATATAGACATAGGACGAGGAGAGACGCTTAAAGTGTATAAGTAATGGTGCATTTGATTATTGCCACTTCCTTTGTTAGTCACTACGAAAATGCCACTGGCATTCTGTTTTTTTTTTATTTCTTTTTCTGTCCTTACGTAAGTTTTTCTTGATTTTTGCGGGAGGTGTGTATATAGAAATTTAAGAGAAATTATATGGAATTATTATATACATTTGTAATATTAAATTAGAATAATTATGTTAGTGACACTAACATAATTAATATTATCTAAAGTTATATCATAAATTATATAACAGTAAAGTGTTCATTATGAATTAAGAAAGAGTACTGAGTAACCAAGACATGGGCTAGAAATCTTGATACGGTATGGAAGTCCTTTTTATTTGTGGTGGGAATGGGATCATAACAAGCTCCCAGTCATACTGATATTTTTGGAAGTGGTTATGTAAGCTTTTGCAGAAATTGCATTGAAGGCTCATGTTAAAAGGCAAGTAGCAACATATGGGGCGAACTTTACCTCTCTTGAATCCTTGCTTTCTATCTGTAATAGCACTTGTGAATGAAGGTAGTGGGGATGGGTTCAATGATTCTTCTTCCCCTCACTCATTTCACTTCTTCCCTTTAAATACAGGAAAATCTTGCATTAAAATAACCTTAATGATATATTACTGAATCTTAAAGCTTAATTAACAAAGCAAACTGAACGAAATGAGGATGTGGGCAATCAAGTAAATGTGAAGGAGAAGGAGAGGGATCGAGGCAGCTTAGTTGTAAGTTGAAGGTGATATGGGGCCAGTTTGAGCACATCACATGGGTAAGCACATGCACCAAGAGTGAATGTGTGAGGAAAGGGCAGGATCTATCCTCCTGCTGCTGGCAACACAGATGCATATATAATTTAAAAAGAAAACATGTGTATGGAATTGGTTACCTTAAAAGTGTAGGTAATCAATACTGAGTACAAATTGATCAGAAAGACAGGGAAAGAACGGAAGATGATGGAGGGAAAGAGGTGAGGAGAGGACGTAGGGGCATGTGACAAAGAGGGAGACAGTGAAGCAGCATGGTATGTACATTGTACAGCATGTTCTGCGCATTCCCTACATGGAACTGATCAACTCGCATTAAAAGTTTAATAGGGATATTACCAATTTATCACCGACGGGTGTTCTGGCCTTGGCGTCCAAGCTACGTCCATACATGTGTCTCATTTTGCATGTTTGACACGTGTAACAACCCACGTGATTGCACGTCTGTTAAATAAAGATTTTTTTACTATTTATCCAACAAAGCACAATTTGCGGGTTCAAATTTGTAATTCTCACACACTTCCAAGTTATTAACCACAAAAAGAAAATATCTTGATGATTTTACTTAATTTTATTTTTATTGATTAAATTAAGAAGAAAAAATTCTATTTAAAGGTTTTACTTTAATTTAAGTACACATTTATCCCTTTTTATAATAAAATTCTCACTTATTTAATAATATCATTTAATCTCATGTTTTAATAAGATAACAAGTTGTAAAGTATTCAAATTTTTGAGATTTTTTAAATTTAATATTCAAGTTTTTAAACTTTTCAATTAAGTAACTTACCTTTTATAGTCTTTAAGTTGAAAATGTTAATTAATTTGACTAACGAAAATTTTTAAATCCATAACATATAAGTATCTACATAGAAAATTAATTATTAACTAATCATCCACGTAGATTAAAACATTAAATTACAATCTCTTTCACACATTGGGTTGGATATTTTAGTCCATGTAGATGATTAGTTGACAATTAATTTTCTACGTGGATACTTATATGTCATGAACAATGAAGACCCTGTAAGCCAAATTAACAAAATATTAAAAGAATCAATGTTTTGAATTGAGTTGTTAAAGTTATAAAATATTAGTCACTTAATTAAAAATTTTAATAGTTTGTAAAATTAGCTTTCCAAAATCTAACATTTTAGATACAAAAAATCCTTTAACAAATTAAGAATACATTTATCTAGCACGTGAAATATAGTAAAATTAAGGGTTAATTACAAAAAAAATTACAAACTTTGTTCAATTTTGTAATTATAGTTCGAACTTCAAAAAATGGCAATAAAATGCTCAAATTTTTAAAATTTTAAAATTTTAGCCCAAATTTTAAAAAGTGACAATAAAATGTTCAAACTTTCAATTTTTTTCAATTATAGCCTAGCGTTAGTTGTAAGGCCCCAAAATATACCCTAGTTGAAATAATACATGTTTATGAAAGTACATGTGTGATAGGAGTTAGAATTGTGCTATTATTAGAATATGAAAGACATATGACTTGAATTTTTGATCAAGTGAACTATCGTTAGTAAATTGGAATTAACTGATACCATTAGAGAATGAGGTATTTAAATGTATATTTGGACTAGGAAAATTATCAAGTGACAAGTTAAGTTGGTACATGAAAAGTAGAATGACTAAGACTAGGAATTAGTGACATTTGACATAGCTAATATATTGACATTTGACATCATTTAATGTGTGAAATTTGGCAGCATAATATGAGAACAAGTGGCCTAGTTAAAGTGTTACAAATGGCAGCTTAAATGCTAGGCAAGTGGGCTTCATGCCTTGGTGTTAAGTGGCATCTTAAGCTAGTGACACCTAGCTAGTGATGAAGCATGTTTTTGTTGGAGTAATTCCAGCTTTCTTCATCCTTGTTTTGCTCTCCACCGAAACCTCCCATCTTCTCTCAATTTCTGGACTTCTGCTGGAGTTTGGATCATTAACACTAGGAAGCTTTGTAAGTTATTCCATTGAGAAGTAAGTTTTGTGATTCTATGTATTATTACCTTGTTGATGCTGAAAGTTGCATGTTAAACTTAGGTATGTGTTGGTTGTTTGGAAGCTTGGTTTAGTTGGATTCTTGGAGTTGAATTTGAAGTTTAGTGAGGTAAGGGAATTGTAAACTTGATATCATGTTAGAATATGTATTGTTTGATGTTTGAAGTGGATAAAATGTGTAATGAATTAAGAATGAATTAAGGTTAGAAACTTGATACATGTTGGATACTTGTTAGAAGGAGTAGTTTCACTGGACAGGTATCGGTATTTTAGCCATATCTTAACCTGTAGGCATCCAAATGGGATGATTTTAAATTCAGATTAGACTATATACATATATCTACAACTTTCATGAAGGAATCAAATTTAATTTCTGTCAGTAAGGGTTTTGAAATTTGGCTTGAAATTGAGTTCTAGATGCTATCCACGGTTGAGAACAGTCTGTAGTATTTTGGATATAACTCTCATAATAATGAACCAAATTGCATTAACTTTATTTTGTTTGAAACTTAATACATATAGGAACATTTTTCTAGAAGAACATATTGTCTAAAAATGTCAATTTCTAGGTTAGAATGGCCATACAAAACTGATCCAAAAATCTATCCTGTAAAAACAGTTGTTTGGAGGTTTCGGGTCACTTATCCCACAATTGTGGGAATTGATTAGGAAAGTGAAAAAATGGGATTTTGTGCAAATGATGAAATATGTAAGGTTAAGTTAATTTATTTGGTATAATAGGACTTAAATGGACTTGTTTAAGGTGTGTGATGAACTTTAATTGATATTCAATTTAATTGAGATGATAATATAAAGAATGTGTGGTTTAATAATGATGAATACAATATTGAATTGCTTGGTGTGTTCATGAATGAATGAGTTCCAAAGGCTTATGTATTATGAATTGGATATGGATGTTTGTGAATTGGGAATTTTTGCGATGATATTATGTTAATTTCCAGACCATCAAGTGTCTGAGGAGTTTGATATTTGGGATTGTGTTGGAAGTGCTTCCTATTTGTGTGAATACACATAATTTGTGATGACTCAACACCTCTATTGATGCATTAATGCACATACTTGTAATTGTATGACATGTTAGTTTGTTTGGCAATCAATGAATATGTTAAGTTGAACAAAATTGGAAGTGGTATGTGTTGCAATACTTTCCTCATATGAGAATTCTAAAATGAGTCTGTTTTGTTTTAAAATTGTTAAGTCCTAGTCGTGGGTAAATAGGCATGCCTAAAAGGGTCTGCAGCTGCTCCTGTGACACTTCGGTGTCTCCTGTTATTGACACTTCGGTATCTCCTGTTATTGAGACATAAGTCTCTCCTGTTCTGTGATACCAATCACGGTATCTCCTATATTAGTCCCATTATCCACTTCTGTATAGAGGATTAATAGACTAACTTGTTTTGTATTCTATTATATGCTCAGTTATGATATAAATAAGCTTTGATCTAAAATATCTGAGCTTTGTTCTGAAATAAGCAAATTTTGTTTTGTTACAAACAAGTTTTGCTATGATATTATAATATTCAGCTTTGAAATTAGTGAGTTTTGCTCTGAAGTTAAATGTGTAACCTGTTCTGATATGTTATATTTTGTTATGAGAATCATGATATTTTGGTTCGGTTTGAAAATGGATAAGTAAACACTGCTTATAATCTTTTGTGATTTTGAATATGTGAATGTTTGGTTGACTGTTTGAAATAGTTATCTGCTTATATCCTGTTTAGTTTATTCCCCACTAAGCTTTATGCTTGGCACGGTAGTTTTGCCTCGTGTAGGTTCAGATAGGAGGGTTTCAAGACTAGGACAATAACAACAGCAATGGCCAATGAAAAATGTGTTTTGTTTTAGGAATGTATGTTTGAGTTGTAAGTAATAATATGAGACATGATGTATTTTGTTAAAAGTTTGTAAATATTGTAATACAGAGTGCATTTGAACTTAAGATATATACTGTTTTGTTTAAGGGTTTGTAATGTAATAACTTTAATTAAGGATAGTGTTGTAATTGAAGCATGTATTAGGATAAATTCAGTATGTTTGGTTAAATTCTATTTAAAGTCGAATATGTATGGAAAAGTAATGATTGGGTGTTTGAATTTATGACAATTCTTTATATTGTTTTGATATGTTTTAAGTCTTATCTTAGGTAACATCCGCATATCCTTCCAGGGGGTATGTGGGTGTTACATTAGTGTTTATGTTAAGTTTGCTAACGTGATTTGTCACGTGTTCTAGAAATCCTAACTATTAATACACGTCAACCAAAATTAATATAACAAATAAAGATTAATGAAACAGCGTTGTTGTTAAAAATAAAATTCCTAAATCAGTTTGCATAGCTTCAATTCTTAGTTATCTGTTTGTTCTCCCTCAACCCTCAACCCTCAGCCCTTAACCCTCAACTCTTTGTTTTTTGTTTGTTTTTTTGGCACCCCAAAATACTCTTACATTGCAACATACTGCATCAGCAAGCTCTTTGTTTTCAGTTTATTCTCCCTGTGCCCTTACCGTGAGGGTGTCAATGGTGTGTAATATAAAGATCGAAGGGTGAGAGCTTCGAAAGAACAAACTGAAAAAGAAGGGAAAAACTAAATTAAAGCATGAGGTCGTCGAAGTTGTGTAATCTGATTTAAGTCATTTTTAAACAATAACGTTGTTTTAATTATGTGATTAAACAATGTCATTTCATTAATCTTCATTTGTTGTGTTAATTTTAGCTACGTATATTAATAGTTAGGGTTTCTGGAACACGTGACAAGTCATGTCAAAAAACTTAACGAAGACACTAACGTCAGGTTAGAATTGAAAAAAATTGAAAGTTTGAGCATTATATTGCTACTTTTTAAAGTTCGGACTATAATTATAAAATTGAGCAAAGTTTTAGAATTTTTTGAAATTAACCATAAAATTAACAATTGAATATAATTTGTAAAAATTTATTAAATTTAAAAGTATTTAATAAAAAAACTTATTTATCTTCTTTGTAATTTTTAAACTACATAATTTAAATTGAGTTAATTTGATACCAAATATTCATATTCTTTATATAAAATAAACATATGCAATAATTCAATATAATTTGTAAAAATGCATTCAAATAATATCTATTTAATGCAATGAGATAGAATGAATTAGCAGTTGAATATATATCTATTGTCATTCTAACATTTAATTACTAACCCATAATTTAGAAATTTATTGATTAACTATAATTTTATTGTGACTAATATTTTTAAAATATTATTATTAAAAGTTTATCCATTAGCTATTATTATTTACTATATTTTTATATGTAAATTTTGTTTATATTATTGTTTCTTATAAATAAAATTTTAATATATATACAAAATATTACTAATCCCTACATCACTATTGGATAAACTATTTTAATAAAATTTTTTGATATCAGTAATACAGATAATTATAAAAATAGTATTACGTATGTAACATTTAATTACATAATATTTCATGTTTAGATAAGCATGATTTATTTATATAATAATGTATATTAAATAAATACATAAAAGGTATTCTTAAATTAAATTTAATTGGCAGGTTTTCTACTTAAATGGTTTGCCAAGATTTTTTACTTCTATGATTTGCAAGTTTTAGCCCATTAAGGAACTTGTTGTGTGTGTGTGTGTGTGTGTGTGTGTGTGTGTGTGTGTGTGTGTGTGTGTGTGTGTGTGTGTGTGTGTGTGTGTGTTAGTTTCGGCAAAACTATATTAAAAAAAATTAATTCCTTTATTTGGCTGCCACTTTCCATTCAATTCAAAGTACCATACAGGAAGTTCTATTGCAACAAAAAGTTCATTTTCTAATGCTAAAGAGTCTTAATTCTGTAAGATTTTTTAAATCTACCTACTCTTTACTGTTGAGATTGTGGTCCATTTAATGCTTAACTCTCCTCACCACACACACGTTATCGCCCGTGCTTCATGCGTTTCCTCCTCTGTGATGGGCAAAGGTGTTGAAACGGTTTTAAAATTATTTTTGGGTCCCTATCCTTATACTCACGATATTGACACCATCGCTATGCGAAAGACCAAGAGGATAGAAGATTAAAAAATATCAGAGATGTTGAGGATCATTGGTGGAACAATGGCTGGAGGTATTTTATTTCGGTTGTGCTTCCGTTGCTATATATACATGGTTAATATGCATGTGTCTTACGTAAAAACGTTGATGTATGAGATGCATGTGATATTATTACATTTGGCATCAGAGCTTCAATGATGCCTCTATCTTGCTTATGAATCGTTGAATAGCGTGTCTCTGTTATGCTCTGTTTTTGTTGAATTTCTGCCGTAAAACATGAGCTTGAGGTTGTTGAATATTTTGAAGTTTTTATATATAATGGATGTTAGAGTCGTGTTTTTGATACTCCATGAAGCACCCGATGGTGACTGGACGGTGAAGAGAGGAGGGACGACGATGACCATACGTGATGGCTTCGGACGTCACCTTCCATGTAACGTCACATGGTTGGTTTTTCGACGTCTCATGAATGTCGCCTGGTCATCGTCGTCCCATCAACGACCCTCATCCATCTTCTGGCGTCTTCTATGCGCCTGGTGAGTCGGGGCTCCGTCGAGTTGCAGCTGGGTCACACTTGACCCGGCTGGAGGTTGAAGACAACGTCTTTTGAGTTTTTTTTTAAAAATATTAATATTAATTGTGTTAATATTAGTGATTAATTGGGTTGATCAAGACCTAACCCATTATGTTGTGATTTTATTTATAAAATCATTTTGGTATTAATATTTTATGAAAATATTATTTTTATATTTGTGTGTCTAATGTTGGAATTAAATTTTGACATACTAATATTAATTGTTTAATTATTTGCACAAATTACATGTGATTAATTGAAAATTGTGTGTATAAATTTATGATGATTATACATGCAAAATTAGATTTAATAATTTGTGCATTATTATTTGATTTATTTGCATCATTTATTAATTGATGCAAATGTTTAGGCTTTATTTAAGCTTAAGATAATGTGAGTGATTAATATGATTTTAATTAATTGGGAGTAGCCACAACATCTCAAGTTAATTACAATTATATATTTAGTTTTAAGATCACATTAAATCATTAAGTTTAATTAATCATACGTGATATGATAAAATCTACCCACAGGCATTTTGTTATATTTGTATGATTAATTAGGATGAAATATCGGATTATATTTCTTAATCTACCCACAGAAATTAAGAAAAGGAACATAATTCAATAATTTTGTTATAAAGTTTTGGATGAATCTAATTGAGTAGAACTTTAGCCCACAGGCAAGTCTTATGTCCCTATATTCATCTGTTAAACGCATGATTTACATTGGTAAACAATGAATTATTATTGGTCTCGAATTATGTATAACAAGCATATATTTTTATTTCTTAATTTGCAGTTACTCAGATTGTGAATATTTCTAATTTTAAGTGTGATATTCCCGAATTGAGAGGTAACAACTATAAGGTGTGGAAGGAGAGAATTCTGTTTCATTTGGGTTGGATGGATAAAGACTATGCTATTAGGAAGGACGAATCACCGAGTATGACTAAGACCAGCACTCTAGACTCTGTTGCTCTTTATGAACAATGGGAGAGATCTAATCACCTCTCTATGATGTTCACAAAGGCCAAGATATCTGCTGGTATTCATAGTTCTGTTGAATAGCATCATAATGTCAGGGATCTATTGAAGGTCATTGATGAGCAATTCGCTACATCTGATAAGGCCCTTGCCAGCACCTTGATTATTCAGTTGTCATCCTTGAGGCTCA
>JAOSBL010000008.1:12627282-12642704 GCA_027568915.1 Erythroxylum roraimae
ATTTGATGATTGCGGATCCTTTAACTAAAGGCATGCCACCTAAGCAGTTTAAGGATCACGTAGTGCAAATGGGACTTAGTTTTATAATGTGATTTTTGTTGTACATTTGATGTTTCAATGGAACTCTTATTTAATTTGATATTTTCTCATATGTTTTATGCACACATATTTTGATTGGTTTTGAGAAATGTCATTTAATTTGGACCTAGAATAAACATACGGTTTATTCATTAAGTTTAAGGGTTGGTAATGAGAAATTTTATATATGTAATAATGGAAGATAATACTTACTATAAGAAAACCTATCGCCAAGATTCATATATTTGATTTCTTGTTATGTTTGGTGTTGGGTTAAATGGACTAAGTGAAAAAATGTAAGATTTTTTAAATCTACCTACTCTGCTTACTGTTGAGATTGTGGTCCATTTAATGCTTAACCCTCCTCACCACGCGCACGTTATTGCCTATGCTTCATGAGTTTCCTCCTCTGTGATAGGCAGAGGTGTTGAAACGGTTTAAAACTCGTTTTTGGGTCCCTATCCTTACACTCACGATATTGACACCATCACTACATGAAAGACCAAGAGGATAAAAGATTCAAAAATATCAGAGACGTTGAGGATTATCAGTGGAGCAATGGCTGGGGGTATTTTATTTCGGTTGGGCTTCTGTTGCTATATGTACATGGTTAATATGCATGTGTCTTACGTACAAATGTTGTTATATGAGATGCATGTGATATTATTACAAATTCAGCTGCCATTTTATTAACTGCATTTGATTTTCCATAGGAATTCTAACACTGTTTGGCATCAAAGCTGAAAGGATTCACGTTACATGTCGAACGATTGGTGATTTAATGAGGTAAGAATGTACCTATGCCCTCTTTATCCAATCAACGAAGTTTAGGAAATTTTGGTGAGAGCTACCACCTTCTTTCACACAATTCATGACCTTTTCCCTAAGATCCAAAGCCCTTGCTGCAAATTCCTTAGTTTCCAATATCTGTTCAATCTTGTTCTTGATTTCTTCTCTTGTAACCTTGTCATTTTCGTCTTTGTCTAGTCCCAAACCAACCTTCCAGTCGTCGCAAATATAGCTCTTGTTTATGAACTGGTCAGCGAAACAAGGCCAGCATAGCAAAGGAACCCCATTGCTGACACTTTCTATGATGGAATTCCAACCACAGTGACTTAGAAAACAACCTACAACAGAATGTCCTAACACTTCTTGTTGTGGTGCCCACGAAACGATCTTGCCCCTGTTGCTTACTCTGTCTTTAAATTCTTCAACAAACTCACCATTTGTTCCATTGGTTAGCACCGTGTCTGACCTTGCTACCAAAAGGAATGGTCTGCTTGTGAGTTCTAGTCCTACACACAATTCCTTGAATTGAGATGGTTCCAAAGATGCAATACTTCCGAAGGCAACATATATAACTGATCGTGGGGCCTGCTGGTCCAACCATTCCAAGCAAGTTGTATCCTTTGCCCAGAAGCTCCCTGTTGAGTCTCCTCCCAGTTTGTTGCTTGGCAGAAGTGGTCCTATAGGAAGTATGTGAGGAGCCATGTGAAAAGCTGAAGGTTCAAGATCATAAGCTGAGTTGCATAGCAGCCATTTAGTCAACTTCGTGGACCTGTTGTTTCTGACCATTAATCCAAAAATGGTTTTCTGTGCTTCCATGTTGCCAAGGCAGTTCCAGACGAAATTTGCGGAGTCCATAAGTGGCATCGAAGCTGAAAGCTTGATCTTCTGCCTTTTTGTTGGGGTTCCTGCAAAGAAATTATAGACTCACTTAGTCCATTTTCGCAACTTCCAAACCTTTATTTTTTTGGGCGTGATAGAGTACATCAATATTGTTCTGTCGATGAACAAAGAAAATATGAACAGTAAAGCTTTCTGTGTTATAAAACTATGACAGCATAATTTGATGGACTTTGAGAAAATTAGCGCTTGGAAGACAGAATTCTCGCCATTTTCATCTATAATTCCATCTTCAATCAGCTTTGGGATGCTGAACCCCAGGACCAACAGAGCAGCTGCAGCAGGGCAGAAGGCAGCACGTCGAATTCCCTTCTTTTCTGCAAGCTCCAGAGCCCATCCTATGCTCTGATCAGCTATGATGCAACTGATTTTATCAGAATCTGATTCATTAGTTCGTTCAATGAGCTCCTCCACTTTGCCTGGCATCACTCGAAGGATTGATCCAGACGCCCTCCCTGTCTGGTTCCCATCCTCCATTGATTGAAGTCCATCTGAAATCGAAACGAGATGAATTTGATCCCCGATATTAGTTGCCTGCCAGGCGGATTCATTATTAAGTAGCTCGTGATTGTACTCTGAGTTTACAAATGTGATTCTGATCCCATATTTGGCTAAGCATTGTGCTAGTTCCATTAGAGGAATTACATGGCCTTGAACTGGATAAGGCACTACTAGGACATGGGGATTGCCCATTTCTGATAGTATCTGCAATTCAGTCTACTAAGAAACTATGTATATGGCACCCTTATAAAGATTTGATTTTTCTTGTTTTGCTTCAATCGGGAAATAGGAATGCACCAATTCCTGATAGAGTGGCGTACATAAATGAGTTTAGGATTAATTATTTCGTGTCCGTATTTCATTTCAACTTCATCTGACCTCACCCGCATATTATTGAGTTGGTGAAACTTTTGTTCTAATGATAGATTGTCCTATATGATCTAGCAGTAATAATAAAATCATTTCATGTTATGGACCACAAACAGCATTATACTATCTAACAGAGCAATCAACTAACGCCTTTCAGGATTACCATCCTGAACTTTCCACAACTATTTTCCAATGTTCAAAACAACTTTTTTTCAGAGATATTAATCCCAACTGCTCAATATAGACGACAGGAACCCATGCATTAGAAGTTTTACTCCGACACTTATTCTCCGGGTGTCAATTGCTAAATGTTACAAGTTTAAACATTTGCACTGTTCCATCCTTGTTTATTGGCTTGGTTGTTGGATTTTGTTGGTTTTTGCGCTCGAGGGCCTACCTCAGTTGCTGTGATTACTATAATCATACGTGCATAATAATTTTTTTTATAATCTTATCTCATCATTGCAACGAATCCGTAGCTTAATTATTGCATGATCATTTATATATAGTGTATATTATATGTACTTTATTATAATTAAGAAGCAATCTAGAATGATTTTAAAGAGAACACTTTTGATCTTTGGAGAACTTTTTAAATCATTTCAAATCAAGGCTTTGTCAAAGAAGATAATTTTTTTAAATCTTTACGAGAACTTTGAAAGATTAGAAACTAAGTGATTATTTGAATAGAATTTTGAGAAGTGAATAAGCACTTTTCTTCACAACAAATTTTTTTTAATAAAAATAAATGTCTGACTGTAAAATAAAAAAATCTTTCTTTAATAGATATGCTTTTTTTGACAGCCAAAATACAACTTTTTAAAAAGCTCAATTTTAAAGCTTTTCAAAACTGTCTTTCAAAAGAATTTTTTAGGTAGATTTTTCAGATCAATAAATAAGCCTATTTTTAGTCTCTTTTGTCGTTATATTTTACACATAATTTTCACAATACTCACAAACTCATTTCACGTTTATCTTGCAAATCTATTATTTGACTTTTTTATATGTTTTAATATTTATTTTTGATATTAATTTTACTTAGATTATAATCCATATAAAAGATTTGGTTAGAAATACTTTTATTTATGTTTTATATGACTTAAAATTATATAATATACTTTAAATAATATTTATATGCATAAATAATTTTTATTACAAAATAAATATAGTTAAAATTAAAAGGATTTTTTATTTTTATGTTACTATACAGTTTACTGTATAAAGATCTTTCAAAAAAGAACCTTTTTAAATAACAGTCAAATAGTCAATTCCTTCTTAGAAAAATTCTTCTCATAAAAGATCAACAGGAAAAAGCTTTACTAACAAAAACATTGCTGATAAAAACCTAACCAAACAAAAGCTAATTTGGAACGAGTATGTGAATAAGCACTGCTTAACACTATATATTTGTTAGACTATTCGCTATTTTAATATTGCACATCGATTATACTATTCATCAATCGAAGCATTATTCATCGGCTGGTCGACAGTGGGCCTAAAAAGTTACCAAGAGAGAAATTTCTATCCAGCTAGTCGACAGTAGGACTTCAAAGTCATTACAACTAATTATTAAAAGGATTTTATACAAATATCACGCAGTTTTCAACCAAGCCTTGCTCTTATACAGCTGGTTATTATGTTTATTTATCATTACAGGCTATTTAAAATGAATTCAGTGATTACACAATAAGAAACATATTAAGGATTATTTATCAGGAAATAGTTAAAAGTTGTGAATGGTTTGACAGCAAAACCTCCGTAACTTCAGGATCATACCTTAACCACACAGACATAAAAAGAGAGTCAGCAGCTCTTCACTTAACCTCCGTTTGAATTCTCTTGTCTAAACAGAAACAACGTAAAGAACACCAGACCAGTCATTATTCAATTCTGCGAAGTCCAAAATCCCAACTGATGATTTGATTATAACGTACAACATTCTAAGCATGGTTACTTCTAAGAATGTCCAGAGTCAACTTAATTATAGTTAGCTGCAAACAAGTACATTTGCAATCACAGAACTACACAATTCAAAGCAAGCACTGAATCACTAACAGAAAAACAGAAACAGTCAACATAACCTGTTGGTCTGAAACATTTCTGACAGTGAAATCAATTTTCTTTTCTTCCTTTATCCCTTGAACTTAACTGTGTTGACAACATCCATTGCTTTGCATTGGTATAAAGAGCAAACAACACAAAGTGAAAGAAACAGAGTAGCATAATTATGGCTTCGAAAAGGAAAGGATACTTCTCAGGAGGAGAAATGGTTAGGTAAATAATATGCAGAACAAAGGAGCAAAGATAAAGAAAAGTCAATGCAATTGACAGAGTAGGAAGAGTGGCAGATGGATACTTCTCAGAATTCTTCCTTCCGCTGGGGCCAAGGTAAAGAAGGATGAAGACACCATAAACGGCAGCATATGGAAGAATCAAGTTGTCGCGGTAGATAAGTGGAAACATAGAGAATAATGCATAATGCATGAAAGACTTGAAAGAGCGATCCAATTCAGTAGCAAGTAGAGCAGCAGGGAGAAGCGGCAGAAGAATAGACTTCTCATGTACTGCATATCGTTTTCAGAGGTTAATAGTGGCTAGAGAAGAATGCTGAACTATAATTTACAATGGAATACGCAAAAGAAAATAGTATACCTTGGAATGAAAATAAGTAGAAAGAGAAAGCACTGTTCAGAAGCCCATACAGGAAACCTTTGCGGCTGGGATGCATTATTTGTTGGACCATTGAAGGTAAACAAGACAGTAAAGTAGCCGCCAAGCTTAGAAGCTTTAGTGAAGGTGTTGAAAATAATCTCTTCCACTTGATGAAAACTGAAGTAGTACACCAAAAATTGGCCACATAATCCTCATATATCCCTCTATCAAAAGGTGCAAGACGCAAGAGAACCTGTTCCAGACACCGACAATTGCAGTAAACAAGAAAACTTGTCAAGCATAGTATTCAATTTCTAAAGGAATAGAAGCTTTCACTGTTGCCATTTTTTGTTTATTAGAAACATAATTTTCCAGCCTCTAATGACATTTCAACAAAATTTTACACTGCCACGGTGTGGTGGAGCTCAATAGCACAGCCCTCACAAAGAAGTGGAGGCGTGTTCCTTTGAACTTCAAGTCAGGAGAGAATCCTGCTCTAATCAAAACACCTGACAGGCATTTCTAAATGGAAGAAAAAAGGATGAGCAGTGGAATACTTATCAAATCAACATGTCAAACAATACATTTTCCACCTCAGGATGCACTAAATAAGGGTAGCATGATTCTTTCTTTTAAATATGTAAGCTTCTGTAGCAAAGAAGAGAGAAGATTGTAATTCTATTCCCAGCAAAGTTATTCACCTTCCATGCTAGTAATTTACGATGCATTACAGGGGGAAGTCATATGCTTTACAGCTTCAGTCTTCAGAAAGAAGGGGGTACACAAAGATAAAATTATTTCCTTTTCAGTGCCTAAAATAACAATATATCAGTCTTGTATTCTTGCGAAATGAGGGCCAAAATAGCATATCTGATCAGATAGAAAATTTTTGTGCAAGAATATATCCAAGAATTATATAATTAAAACACTCATTATTTTCCTTGTCAATATTACTTTTTATCCCACCTCCAAAACGGCATCCTTTGAGTGAAGATATGGCCACCAAACAACAGCAAATGTTCCCAACACCATCAGCCCAAGTTTTGACACCTCAATTAAAGGATTGTTACGCCTTAGGCATTTACCCAAAAGATGGCTGAAAAATGCAGGAGCAAAATATGCGCTCATCTGAAAGAAAACACAAATAAACACCAAGTCAAACTTTGCATGCAGAAATATGATTAAACAACACAATTGGCAGGTGTCACAGCAAGTAAGATATCAGAGAGCCACATTTCGCAACATAGCTAATCTCAGGGAAAAAAGATAAAAGTGTAATCTGAGAGACTAAAAGGTAAACTCAAACTTACCTGTTTATGATTAAGAGAAAGGCCGAAAAGGACACAAGATACAAGATCATTTTGTGAAAGAACAGCAGCAGCCGCCCCTATGACAAGGCCCAAACTGATACAGTTATACTACATGATAAGCATAAAGTGGGGATAAGCACGTCTTCACAAATAACTAAGAATGAAAAATCTCAAGATGAGAAAAGAAAGCAAAGTTTTTGTACCTGAAAATGACCATGATCTATTAAGATCAAACATGGATTGATCAGAATGATTGTTATATGCCATAGGATATTGCTTTTATGGCCAATGGAAACAGGATGATTGCCATAATACACAAGAACAAAATATAGAGCAGCAGGGAAAAATATTAGGGCATCAGAAGACAAAACTGTCCACCTAAGCAGTAGTTTCCTGCAAGAAATCACATGGTTCAGTGTTCATAAAAGTCTTATATTAAGTTCCAGTAGTTTGAGTTTCATTCAGGCAGCAATTGGAAGGTTATTGTGCGCACCCAAAATAAGACTCGTGGCCCCTGGAAGAAGAAAGAGCCACTGATTCAGGGTGAAAATATTTGAGGAAAAGACCATGTATATAACTCTGATAAGCAGTGAGGGGAGGGTAATCTAGTCCCCAATAACTGAGATCATTCATGGTGCTGTTGTGGTACCATTCCTTAACCGGAAGATTAATAGTAATCTCCATCCAATGTCGTTGTGCCTCATAGTCACCAAATTTAGGGGGGTTGCCTGCACCAGAGTAAGGATGAAGCGAGACAGCGGCGCGAACTAATAGCCCAAACATAGCAACACATACGAATGAAGCCATAACTCCTCTGTGTACAAGCACTGAGCATAGATCATCATCATTGTCAACAACTTCTGCATTATACTTCCTCCCGTTCTTTTCCATATATATTCCTCACTATAGTCTCACTTCCTTCAAATTCACAAGAAATAAAGTATTGAAATCAATCTACATACTCAATGAACTACAAGTTCAAGCTACTCATTCACCAATATTTTATTTGCATAAAGCGAACCTAAAAGCTGATCTAATGATATGCAAAAACGAGAACAATAGTTGTGTTGGCGAAACATCAAAATTTCTTTTATTTACACTGTTACAAATATATTTAGTGGAAGAAGAAGAAACACATATTCTATTTATATAAAGTTTGGCACGAGGTGCAATTTCAATCCAAAGGTTTTTACAAAAAATTAACTTAAGATTTTTTATAACATTAAAATGGAACAATTTTTGTATCGTTAATATATTCTTTGAACACTACCAAATTTAATATTTAAGTTGAATTTCCGTGAAAATCTTTGGGATGAAAATGTCCCTTTTGCCTAATTTTTATTTACGAAACTAATCCTTACATGTTATACACTAAAAACTGTTATATGAAGAAAGTAATAACTTTTCATTTAATTAAAATAATTTAAGTAGACCAATCTATCTTATAACTAATAATAATTTAGAATAAATAAAAACTTCCTCAGCTATACAAAAGCCGCTGCAATCTTTATTTTGTACCTAATAATAATATAACAGAAAGCAGGGCTATTATTATTATTATTTAGAAAATGAAAAGCAGGGGTATTGTTGATTCAGCTAAGATTGGACAAAAGAAAAAAGATCTCATTATATTCTTTTATTCAGGAGCATTAAACATCAGTTCAGATTACAATAGCCTAATCATACTTCTAGGTAATAACTAAAAAACTCCCAAATCGCTGCACCTTATTGATGCCTGGTCAAGAACAGCATCAAAATTTACAGGGAGAAAAGGATAAAACAAACAAGATGAAGGTGACAAATCAATAATTATTAGCACAACAACAATACCTAAAACATCTTCCCAAATCTACACCAAGATCGACCCAGTACCTTCCCCAAAGTCGAACGCATTGTCAAGCTTGTATTTTTGACCACCTACCCCAAACCCAAATCTCTAATACATTAAATTCTGGAAACTTAAGGAGTAATCCTAAAAAAAATTTCAACTGCAAATTCACAAAACGATCGTCCATTTGTCACTAAACGAAAAACCAAAACAATAAGAAAAATATCATCATGCCAATTTATTAGGACTATCAATTTTCTAATCTTATAAGCCAATCACAGAGAAACAGGGAAACAGAGTAAACCCACCATCCAGGAGAAGACAAGACAGAAACTTTGGAGATAATTAATGAAATTGAAATCGAGAACAGAATATGAGAGAAGATCGAACGAGTATTGGAGAAAAGATTAAAAGGATGCCGAATTTTCTTCGGTGTGGAACGAAAAAGAATCCTTGTTAGAGACCTTCGCTGGTTTTGGTATTTGCACAGTGGTCGGGAACTAGTGAAAATAAAGCCCATTTAGATAGCTATGGAAAAAAGATATTCATTTTGTTATGATGGTTGAATTAAAATCTGTTTCCAAATTAAAAGCGTAAACGCGTAGAGAGGAAACTTGTGCCCATGTAAAGATTAAACAACAACTTCGATTAGACAAGAGGCATGAATTCCGGTAATATGATCAGCATACTAAAAGAGCATTTGCTTTTACGGAATTTTTACTTTCAGACTGGAGTTAGAACAGACAAATGAGTTTAAAAAAAAAAAGATGTTTGAGAGATAAAATCATAAACTCCAAACCAGTAACATACACAATATACGGAACATAGAAAGACGAGCTCATACATACTTGACTAAAAAAGAAACACGAGCTCATCTATAACATTATCAGGGCAGAGAAATATCATCACGCACAACCAATAACGAACCTTGGATTCTTTAACCTCTCAAATGGTCGAGACTCGACTATTTCCGGATCAAAAAGAAACTACAATGGGCCTTTAAACTGGACACGGCAGAGAAGAAAGACGAAAAAGAAGTGTCGAAAGAAGAATGAAAGCTCTCTTCTCTCTTCACTTGTCTTTTTTGGGTTTCAAGAGTAGAAAGTAGGAAGTGTACCCGATGTCTTTTCACTTAGGGCAATATTTTACATTTATATTTGGGCCTGAATTTCTGTTTAACTGAGAAAAGAATGGCCCGAATTTATCTCCATCAGTTTTGCTTCGTTTGGGCAGAAGCCTAATTGTAAAAATGCGCCCCCCATGAGATGAGACCAATGGGACTTCGAGCGATGGAGCCTCAAAATCTAGAGCCTGAGATTGAGTTCTGATTGGCCCGTTTTTTAATTAAATAATAATAATTTTTTAATTTTGAAAAGATTGTTTAAAAATTTTATAATATTTTGTTATTTTAAAAAATCATTTTTCTTAAAATTTTTAAGTCCAAAGAGGCTTAATTTTTTAAAAAATTAATGTCACTTTAAATTATTATTATTATTACCAATCATTATTCTCTTATCTAAGTATAACAATAAAATGGTGTTTGTTTCATTTTATGTAACAAATATCACAGGAAAAGATTATTAAGGTTATTTTATTATCAAAACAAAAGATTTTCATATGCTAATGGTATAAATATATGAGTCTACTTATGCACCAAATATCACTATAATATTATTAAAATCATTTTATTATAAAAAAGAGTATTATAGTGCTAATATTATCCAAATTATTTAATGACACATTTTACAAAAATTTTAAAAATATCAATTATAAATGGAAAAGTAGAGACTACAGTAGAGTAAACATGCAGAGACAATATTTTAGAACTTACATAAAAACACATAAGTAAATAATTACATCTTCAATTATAAAAAAACTAAAAAAACACATGAAAAATAAGTAAATCTAAAAACAAAGATTAAAGATAACAAACTTGTAGTAGAAGAAAGGGGATAACTAATTGTTATAATCAAGATCGTCAATAGTTTGTACCAAAATCTAAATGTAAAAACATTGCGTAAACTATACCTGATAATGCAACAGTTATATTAAACGAATATTAAACACATGACAATCAACAATTAAATATACCTTCATTATTGAATTTTTGTTCGAAAATTTTTTAGTTGAGTTACAAGTCCTCGAACTAATACATGCGTTAGTATAACAAACGATATAACATAAGATAATATAATTTATAATTATTAAAACGATTATGATAAACGAAATTAATATATCATAAAGAATAGAGTTTACTCTTAATATCTTCATCATATAACCAATTTGGGGCACACATAAGAGCTTTTATAATACTAGAATGAAATTGAGCATGATGGGGACTAATTATCTGACCACCGATATTAAAAGCAGACTTTGAAGCAATAGAAAATGTTGTAATAGCTAAGAGATCTCAAGTAATTGTTTGCATCTTCAGAAGATAACTTCCATGGTTCTTTTATCATAGCAATACATTGAACTTCACACCTTCAACTTCGATTGTAATATTTACCTCCAAATAGTTTTCGAACTCCATCCTACTATAAGAAGTCCTAGCCTTTTTTTCTTTGATGAATTTTGCAAATATGAGTTTCACATTAGTCTTAGATGAAGCTAAACATGAACCTGAACCTGAAGCTAGTGTTGAACTATTGCAATCCTTATCTAATCTTAGTTGATAATCATTAAGCAAATCATACCAAAATTGTTTGATAACAACAATATACTCTTGAATCCGATCATCATACAATATGTCACAATAAAAATAAAACCCCTCTATCTCGTATCTCGGATACAACACAAAAATGAATGCCATAATATATCTGATATACCAATAAAAATTGAGCCTCTCCTTCATAATCTATATCACCTTATTGGAATCAAATATACAATAAATTATATCTTTCTTGATCTTGCACATATTGCTAAAGCAATTGTGCAAAGTTGAACAATTTGTTCCTGAGTGTTGGACCCCGTTTCTGGAGCCCAACATCCAGAATCATAAACCTTGAGCTTGCGTACTACCTTTAAGGGTTATTTCAACGACCCCTTATTAGGAGGACACGAAAATGCATTAGGAAACTATCGCTTCAAGATTCACTTCGTTTGGCGGTCAGATGATGAAGTTACGGTCAAAAGAATCAAGTATGTTTATATCCTCAATCATATTGTACCTGTCTTAGGGCAATTAGCATAACCGTCATTAAGGGTATCAAATTGAGATCATTTTAGGACGGTTTGAAAGAGGACTTTGAGATCTACAACTTTGATGAAAACCTCGAAGATGGATTCTATCGTCTGAAGGGTCAAAAATGGAGCAGACGATAGCAAGAAGCAGACAAATGCAAGAAGCAGACGAATTAAGAAGTAGATGAATGCAAGAGGCAGACGAATGCAAGAAGCAGACGAATCAAGAAGCAGACGAATGCAAGAAGCAGACGAATGCAAAGTCAACTTAAGACGATGCAGTTGTTAAGACGAAGCGGAGTCATCTTAAGACGAATCAAAGTCAACTTAAGACGATGCAACTCTTAAGACGAAGTGGAGTCATCTTAAGACGAAGCAAAGTCAACTTAAGACGATGCAGACGAAGCAGAGTCACCTTCAGACGAAGCATAGTTAACTTAAGACGTTATGACATCATCACAGACGATACGTCTCTACAAACAATACATCCTTAGAGACAATATGATGTCATCACAGACGATGTGACGTCATCACAGACGATATCACTATATACTCCTAAGCATATGCCCTTCTAAAGACCATAACTTTCAACACCGATGTCCAAAAATTACAAACTTTATATCGTTAGAAATCTAAGAGGATAAGCTACAACTTTCCAGAAGATAACTTTGTCTAGTTTTACCTAGATCAATCCAGTTTTCCCCTGGAGATCATAACACAATTCTTAACCCTATGCAAAGCTTGAAAATGCAATATAAAGATTTTGGAAATCATGAACAAAACATAATGTACCTATATTTGTGTGTGTGTGTGTGTGTGTGTGTGTACATTTCATTAACATCAACAAATAAGAGTTTGACAATGCTTTAATGGGCATTTCGAGCCACCTTACAACATAATCCAAAATACAAAGTTTACAAAACGAGAATTGCTCAGAATGCAACTAAAGCCTTGTTTTACATAATCTAACATAAAAAAAAACAAGATATGCAAATTAGAGTGATGCCTTGACTCTCGACTTGATCACTCGGTATCTTGTCCATCGCCTGAAGAGGGGAAGGAAAGGGGGTGAGCTTGAAAGCTCATGGGTAACAGTTTTATAAATGATGATAAGCAAAATCCATTTAAAACTTTCATGATCATAGCGAAAACCCCATTGAATCATAAAACACAGAATTATCAATTTATCAAGCCAATTCACAAATCACATAAGTCATACATCCGTCAAAATTGCCAATACATCATAACCAATCATCACATCAAAATCAAATAAACATAGCAGAATGGTTTGGGTGGAACCGTAACAGAACGTAGTAGACATTTTCCTTAAGGGTCCTGTGTAGCCGTGAATAGAACGTGCTATCGCAATCCCACAACTGGTCTTGCGTAGCTGTGAACTTATGGGAGTCCGTAAAGGAGCTCTATACCACTAACGGGCAGGCGAGAGAAGCCTTTAGACAAGTGCACTTGACCGACAGAACAGACAACCACAAACCAATATAACATGTAATTCATGACTTGAAAACCCATTGCCCAAATGACACATTTTGAAAACTTGTCTTCCATGAGCATGATCTATTTCATATGCAATTTCATCATCATTTCACACTATATAGCCATTTGAAAACATTTTCATACCAGCTCGCAAGTCATTCACAAAAATTCACATACAGAATCATATGGCACATTCTTAAAGCATTTTTAAAGAACAATAAATGCACATTGTCAAGGTAGTTGGAAATCATTAACTTCCATTTATTTGAAGAAACTTTAATTGCTTATTAACTCAATTATAAAAATGTCACCCACCTTAATTTCCTTGCTTGAAAACTTATTCAAGGATGTCTCTCCTCTTGCTCCTCTTGCCTCTCTTAATTTTCTTCAACATTGATAAAAATCCCAGATCAATAGATAGTCAAATGGGAAAACCCAAAGAACCAAATGCATGAAATTGATCCTAGAATACTTATACCCATGAAATTTCTAAGTTCTTTGAACCAAAACCCTTCTAAAAATCCAAAAGATTTAACATAAACTTACCTTGAATCTTCACCAAACAATGAGCTTCTTGGCTCTAGTGGAAGCTCTAATCTTCCTATTCCCTTTTCCCTCTTGAACACTCTCAAAATCTCCCTTTAAAACTAAGAAAATTGAAACCTAGTTGACCTCCCTTCTTTTCTCCTCTCTTTCTCTTTTTCGTGCTTCTTTCTTCTCTCTTTTCTCATTCACGTTTTTGGCTTCTAAAATGCAAGTCAACAATTTTCTCTTCCCATTTTTGTCCTTCCTTTAATACCTTAAAGCCTTCCCACTTAAATGATCTCCCCAAAATACTCCTTATGCAAACTTACCACCTTAACCTGGGTCATATTATCTTACACACGTAACATGCTAATTTATTCCAACATGCGCTAATCTAGCAAGACCCTAAAATTTAATCTAATCATGCTTTTTTCTTTTTTTTTAAATAATTTCGTCCTCAAAATTCTCACTTGAGTCATTAAAGAGGTGTGGATACTTTTCTCTCATGACCTCCAAAGGCTCCCATGTGGCCTCTTCCATAGAATGGTTTCTCTACAAGACTTTGACCAGTTTAACTTTCTTGTTCCTGAGGACCTTTTCCTTGGTGTCCAAGATGTCCACTGGAATCTCCTCATAGCTCAGATCCTCTCTCAATTGAACCTCAGTGGTCTGAATAATGTAGGATGGATCCGATCTATACCTCCTCAACATGGAAACATGAAAGACATCATGTATCTGTGACAATTCTGGGGGCAATGCCAACCTATAGGCTAGTGGTCCAATCCTCTCTGTTAAGTCAAAATGACTTCACAATGAATAATTTTGATGAAAATTAAATAATAATAATATTAGAAAGTGATGACCTATTTTGAGCAGACAGAAGAAACTAAGACGAAGCGAAAGCAAGAAATGAGACGGAGCGGAAGCGAAACTAAGACGAAAGAAAGTGAGACGAAGCGGAAGCAAAACTAAGACGAAGAGGAAGCAAAAGTGAGACGAAAGAAACTAAGATGAAGCGGAAGCAAAACTAAGACGAAGCGGAAGCAAAAGTGAGACGAAAGAAAGTAAGATGAAGCATAAGCAAAACTAAGACGAAAGAAACTAAGACGAAAGCGATGCGAAGACGAAGACTCGATACTACGTCAGATGGTTAATCAGTTTGAGTTAGTTACAGAACTCAACTGAATAACTGTGTCTTCAAAGATCAAGAAACAAGAAGAAAGAAGCAGTTATCAAGAAGCAGTTGAAGACGAAGGCTATAAATACGAGTCGGAGTCGAAGACTAAAAAAGTTAGTGATTTTAAGTCAGCAAAAAAGCTTAGCAATTTGAGATAGTGATCTTAAATATTTGTTATGCGAAACACTAGAGCTATCATTTTCTGTAACAAAGCTCGCAATATCTTTCTGTAAAGAGAGAAGAAAATCTGAGAGCCTGAAGAGGCTAAATGAGAAAAATAATACTTGCTGTAAGAGACCTAAAGAGGCTCTGTGAAAAGAATACTTGTACTGTTGAAAAAGAATAGTGAAATCTCAGAAAGGATTCTGAGGACTGAACGTAGCCCACGGTTTGGGATGAACCAAGATAAAATTGTTGTGTCTACTCTCTAACTCTCAACTTTTAATTTCTAATTGTTTTATACAAGTAATTAGAAGTTAATTGCAATACATTGTGATTTTTACTTAATAGCTTTGAAAAAGCAAGTTTTCAAAGAAATAGATAAGGGGATTGTATTCAAGAAAAAGGATACACAATTCAACCCCCCCTTCTTGTGCATTTTGTATATTGAACGTAAAGT
>JAOSBL010000008.1:12642804-12653400 GCA_027568915.1 Erythroxylum roraimae
AACAAAGCTCGCAATATCTTTCTGTAAAGAGAGAAGAAAAGCTGAGAGCCTGAAGAGGCTAAGTGAGAAAAATAATAATTGTTGTAAGAGACCTGAAGAGGCTCTGTGAAAAGAATACTTGTACAGTTGAAAGGAATAGTGAAATCTCAGAAAGGATTCTGAGGACTGGACGTAGCCCACGGTTTGGGGTGAACCAAGATAAAATTGTTGTGTCTACTCTCTAACTCTCGACTTTTAATTTCTAATTGTTTTATACAAGTAATTAGAAATTAATTGCAATACATTGTGATTTTTACTTAATAGCTTTGAAAAATCAAGTTTTCAAAGAAATAGATAAGGGGATTGTATTCAAGAAAAAGGATACACAATTCAACCCCCCTACTTGTGCATTTTGTATATTGAACGTAAAGTCTATACTAACACGTGATTTACTTCACTCTCAACAATCTCATAGGGACCCACATATCTCGGACTCAACTTGCCTTTCTTGCTAAATGTCTTAATGAAAACTTTCTTACTGACTTCATACTCCATTTCCTTTCCGTGTGCATCAGTATAGCTCTTCATTATATCCTGAGCTACTTTAAGCCGTTGCTTGACTAAGTTGACCTTATCGACTGTCATCTGAATCAATTCTAGTCCTATCAGTTTCCTTTCTCCTTCTTCATCCCAACATATTGGAGTTCTACACCTTCTTCCATACAGTGCTTCATAAGGAGCCATCTGAATGCTCGAATGATACGAATTATTGTAAGCAAATTCGACCAATAAAAAATGCTCGTCTCAAGCTCCTTTGAAATCCATCACATATGCCCTGAGTAGTCCCTCAAGGGTTCGAATGGTCCTCTTAGATTGACCATCTATCTGGGGATGAAAAGCAGTGCTAAAATTCAACTTAGTTCCTATAGTCTCTTGTAAGCTTCCCCAGAATCTCGAAGTAAACCAAAGGTCTCTATTGGAAACTATGGAATCTGGGATCCTATGTAATCTCACTATCTCATCAATATACTTCTTTGCTAGCACATGCAGAGAATCCGTCTGTTTAATTGCCAAAAAATGGGCTGACTTTGTCAGACGATCAACGATAACCTATATGGCATCATGCTTCCTACCGGTCTTGGGCAAACCCATCAGAAAATCCATAGTTACCCTTTGCCACTTCTGCTCAGGATTGGACAATGGCCTTAACTTGCCTGAAGGTGTCTGGTGTTCAGCCTTGACTTGTTGACACACTAGACACTTACTTGCGTATTCTTCTACATCCCTCTTCATGCCTTTCCACCAAAAATGCTCTTTCAGATCTCTGTACATCTTGATGCTACCTAGGTGCATGGCATAAGGCGCATTGTGTGCCTCGTCCAGTATCTCATCCTTCACTTCCTTGACATTTGGAATACAAAGTCTGTTTCCTACAACCATGAGTCCATCATCCCTCACTACCACCTCAGATTTCTTACCATTCTTAATTTCTTCTCGGAGCTTGCTCAAATCTGTATCTTATGCCTGTAACTCCTTTACTTTCTCTCTAAGGATCGGTCTCACTCTGAAAGTAGCAACAACACAATCTGGTTCCTCCTGTTTCAAGCTTATCTTAAGCTTAGCCATCTCTTCCAATAAAGGCAGATAAATTATCTAAACATGGGCTATTGATGATTTCCTACTCAAGGCATCCGCCACTACATTTGCCTTTACTAGATGATATTCAATTAACAAATCATAATCTTTAATTAGCTCCAACCACCTTCTTTGTCTCAAATTCAGTTCCTTTTGACTCAACAAATGCTTAAGACTTTTATGGTTAGTAAAGATCCTTGTCTGAACCCCATACAGATAATGTCTCCAGATATTCAGGCAATTATTACTACTAACTCCGGATCATGGGTCGGGTAATTCAGATCATAAGGCTTTAGCTGTCGCGAGATGTAAGCTATTACCTTATCTTCTTGCATCAACACACAACCCAAACCCTTTCTCGAAGCATCACTGTACATTGTATAACCCTCGTCTCCAGTAGGCAAAATCAAAACTGGAGCACTTGTTAACCTACGCTTGAGCTCCTCAAAACTTTTCTGACATTCCTCACTACAGATAAATTTTTGATTCTTCCTCAATAACTTAGTCATCAGAGCAGCTATCATAGAGAATCTCTCAATGAATCTCCTATAATATACCTAGAAAGCTCCTCACCTCTGTCACTATCTTGGGTGCATGCCAATTCACCACTGCTTTAACCTTCCTCGGATCAACGTGTACCCCATCTTTTGAAATCACATGTCCAAGGAATATCATCTCGTAAATCTAAAACTCACACTTGCTGAACTTAGCATAAAGTTCCTTCTCCCTCAGTGTTTGCAATACTATCTTAAGATGTTCCTCATGTTTCTCTTTACTCTTGGAATAAATCAGAATGTCATCGATAAACACTATGACAAGCTGATCTAGATACTCCCTGAAGAACCTATTCATAAGATCCATAAAAGCAGCTGGAGCATTGGTTAATCCAAAAGGCATGACTAAAAACTCATAATGTCCATACCGTATCTTGAAGGCTGTCTTATTTACATCAGACTCCCTGATTCTGAGCTGATGATAACCCGACCTGAGATCAATCTTTGAAAAGACCGTTTCTATAACCCGACCTGAGATCAATCTTTGAAAAGACCGTTGCTCCTTGCAGTTGGTCAAACAAATCATCTATTCGAGGCAGAGGATACTTGTTTTCAATGGTTACCTTATTGAGTCTCCGGTAATCTATACACATGCGCCATATCCCATCCTTCTTCTTAACAAATAAAACTGAGGCTCCCTATGGTGGCGAACTCGGCCTTATATAACCCTTCTCTAACAGTTCCTCCAACTATTCCTTGAGCTCCTTCAGTTCAGCTGGGGCCATCCTATACGGTAGAGTAGAAATGGGTGTAGTTCCAGGAATCAAGTCGATGGCAAACTCGATTTCCCTCACCGATGGCAAACCAGGTAATTCCTCTGGGAACACATCTGGAAACTCCCTCACTACTGGAAGATCCCCTAACTTTCCTTTATTCACATCAGTGTCGACAACATGCGCCAAGAAGGCTTCACACCCCTTTTCCATCATTCTGTTAGCTAGTAAAGCCGAAATAATTCTTGGAGATGGTATTCTCCTGTCTCCTTGGAAAGTGACCTTCTCGCCGTTTTCCAGATCAAATTCTACCACCTTGAGGCTATAATCCAACTTCGCATGATACTTCTCTATGGCATCCATTCCAAGTATGACATCTAAGCCTCTTAGGTCTAGAGGTAGTAAGTCTAGTACCAGTCTAGCACCATCAATGAAGAGTTCACAGTCCCTATACACTTGACCGATTACCACTTTCCTCCCTAGAGGTGTACTAACAAGCAAAGGACTATTCAAAGGCACTGAATTCACATCATGTA
The DNA here is from genome assembly GCA_027568915.1 of Erythroxylum roraimae. Lineage (NCBI taxonomy): Eukaryota > Viridiplantae > Streptophyta > Magnoliopsida > Malpighiales > Erythroxylaceae > Erythroxylum > Erythroxylum roraimae. The sequence goes on from JAOSBL010000008.1 coordinate 12,646,222, forward strand.
AAGTCATACTTGCAGAAACAAATGAATGCGTAGAGCCAGTATCAATCAACACATATACTGCAGAATTGAATAACTGAGCCATACCCGTGACAACTTCAGGAGCGGCTATAGCTTCCTCTTTAGTCATGGCAAACACCCTTGCCTGAGCCTGAGCCTGAGCCTGACTCCTTGGCCTTCTTGGAGGAACAACTTCCCTTACAGGTCCAGAACTGCCAACCGCCGCGACTAGCCTACTCCTCATTGTTTCTACTCTCCTTGGGGCTTGCGACTGCGACTCCTCTTGCCTTATTACTTGGGGACAGTCCCTGATCATATGTCCCTTCTCTCAGCATCAAAAGCATGCTCCAAGTAACTTGAAGCACTCTCCCCTGTGAAGTTTCCCACAATGCTCACATTGGGGGTTCGTATTCATGCCACTACTCCTCTCCATCCTTTTATTGCCTCCCACAGATGAGGCTTGCACTGAAACTGCCTTCACTTATTCTTGATAGAGCCACTACTTCCTACTTCGCTCTGGGAGCGGAATCTCCTGTCTGGAATGGGAGCACTCATTCCCTTCTTAGTGGACTGTTCTCGACTCTTCCTTTTCTTATTTGCTTCGTATCTTATGTTCTCCAGTTTTTTAGCTTAGAGTACGACATCTACCAACTGTTAGTAGTCACAGAAATTATGGATCAAGACTTTCTCCTTGATCCTTAAATGAAGGCCGCCCTTAAACTTGCGACACTTGTCCTCCTCATTTGCCACAATATTGGCCGTATATCGGGAAAGCTGAGTGAACTTTAACTCACACTCACTCACACTTATATCCCTTTGTGTGAGATTCAGAAATTCTCTGGCCTTCTCTTGGATATAAACCCTTGAGAAGTACTTCCTCCTGAAAGCTTCCAAGAAGTCCCTCCATGTCAGCACCGGAGGCATAACCTGACTATGGGGCACTGATTCCTACCAATGAAGTGCATCCCCTTACAGCAAGCTAACTACATAATCCAGCTTCTCCTCATCAGAGCACTTTATTTGAATTAGGACCCTCTCTGTCCTCTTCAGCCATGCTTCAGCCTCTTCGGGATTTATAGTCCCATTGAAATCAACAGCCCCATACTTGCGAAGCTTATCATACTGTCCACTACTCTCCACTGGAGCTGGCACCAACACTTGTGACCCTTGTCCTATGGCATAAGTGAAAGCCTGGGCAAAGGCTTGAAAGAACTATAGATCTAGAGGTTTTACTTGAGGCATAGGAGGAGGAGGCGGTGGCACCTCATGCTACACACTAGGTGCCTTAGAATCAGGAGTAGAGCATGTCCCCGCATCTTGTGGGACATACGATTCATCTGTACTTCCCCGATGAGAGCCAGATCGAGTCAGAGCTCCTCGAGTTCTTTTTCGAGGCGGCTTAGTCACTCCATCAATTAAAACATTCAAAACCTTTAGTTCATGTTTCATATAAAACAATTTCAAATCATGTACAATAATTTAAATAACATAAAACAATTTCAAATCTTGTAAAGCAATTCAAAACAATGTAAGTTATTAACTTTGAAACAATGTATGTTCATTTCAAGCCTTAGACTATCCACTTCATGCCTAGGATACTCCTAAACCTAGTCCAAAACTTGGACCCAAACCTAGTTGCTCTGATACCATAATATGTTGGACCCCGTTTCTAGAGCCCAACATTCAGAATCATAAAGCTTGAGCTTGCGTACTACATTGAAGGGTTATTTCAATGACCCCTTATTAGGAGGACACGAAAATGCATTAGGAAGCTATTGCTTCAAGATTCACTTCGTTTGGCGGTCGAATGATGAAGTTACGGTCAAAAGAATCAAGTATGTTTATATCCTCAATCATATTGTATCTATCTTGGGGTAATTAGCATAACCATCATTAGGGGTATCAAATTGAGATCATCTTAGGACGATTTGAAAGAGGACTTCGAGATCTACAACTTTGATGAAAACCTCAAAGATGGATTCTATCGTATGAAGGATCAAAAATGGAGCAGACGATAGTAAGAAGTAGACGAATGCAAGAAGCATACGAATATAAGAAGCAGACGAATGCGAAAAGCAAACGAATCAAGAAGCAGACGAATGCAAGAAGTAGACGAAACAAAAAGTAGACGAATGCAAGAAGCAGACAAATGCAAAGTCAACTTAAGACGATGCAGCTCTTAAGATGAAGCGGAGTCATCTTAAGACGAAGCAAAGTCAACTTAAGACGATGCAACTTTTAAGACGAAGTGGAGTCATCTTACGACGAAGCAAAGTCAACTTAAGATGATGCAACTCTTAAGACAGAGCGGAGTCATCTTAAAAAGAAGCAAAGTCAACTTAAGATGAAGCGGAGTCATCTTAAGATGAAGCAAAGTCAACTTAAGACGATGCAACTTTTAAGACGAAGTGGAGTCATCTTAAGACGAAGCAAAGTCAAGTTAAGACGAGGTAACTCTTAAGACGAAGCAGAGTCATCTTAAGACGAAGCAAAGTCAACTTAAGACGATGCAACTCTTAAGACGAAGTAGAGTCATCTTAAGATGAAGCAGAGTCAACTTAAGACGTTATGACGTCATCACATACGATATGATGTCATCACAGAGGATACATTCTTAGAGACGATATGACGTCATCACAGATAATGTGACATCATCATAGATGATACCACTATATACTCCTAAGCATATGTCGTTCTAAGGACCATAACTTTCAACTCCAATGTCCAAAAATTACAAACTCTGTATCGTTGGAAAGATAAGAGGATAAGCTATAACTTTCCAGAAGACAACTTTGTCTAGTTCTACCTAGATTAATCCGGTTTTCCCCTGGAGATCAGAACACAATTCCTACCCCTATGCAAAGCTTGAAAATGCAATATAAAGACTTTGGAAATCATGTACAAAACATAATGTGTGTGTGTGTGTGTATACACACACATTTCATTAACATCAACAAATAAGAGTTTGATAAGAGTTTTACAACGCTTTAGTGGGCATTTCGAGCCATCTTACAACATAATCCAAAGTACAAAGTTTACAAAACAAGAATTGCTCAGAATGAGATTAAAGCCTTGTTTTGCATAACCTAACTTCAAAAAGAAAACAAGATATGCAAATTAGAGTAATGCCTTGACTCTCAACTTGATCACTCAGTATCTTGTCCATTGCCTGAAGAGGGGAAGGAAAGGGGGTGAGCTTGAAAGCTCGTGGGTAACAGTTTTATATATGGTAATAAGCAAAATCCATTTAAAACTTTCATGATCATAGCGAAAATCCCATAGAATCATAAAACACAAAATTATGAATTTATCAAGCTAATTCACAAATCACATAAGTCATACATCCATCAAAATTGCCAATACATCATAACCAATCATCACATCAAAATCAAATAAACATAGCAGAATGGTTTGGGTGGATCCGTAACAGAACGTACTACACATTTCCCTTAAGGGCCCTGTGTAGCTGTGAATAGAACGTGCTATCGCAATCCCACAACTAGTCTTGCATAGCCATGAACTTATGGGAGTCCGTGAAGGAGCTCTATGCCACTAGCGGACAGGCAAGAGAAGCCCTTAGACAAATGAACTTGACTAACAGAACATACCACCACAAACCTATATAACATGTAATTTATGACTTAAAAACCCATTGCCCAAATGGCACATTTTGAAAACTTGTCTTCTATGAGCATGATATATTTCATATGCAATTTCAGCATCATTTCACACTATATAGCCATTTGAAAACATTTTTATATCAGCTCGCAAGTCATTCACAAAAATTCATATACAGAATCATATGGCACATTCTCAAAGCATTTTTAAAGAACAATAAATGCTCATTATCAAGGTAGTTAAAAATGATTAACTTTCATTTATTTGAAGAAACTTTAATGGCTTATTAACTCAATTATAAAAATGTCACCCACCTTAATTTCCTTGCTTGAAAACTTGTTTAAGGATGTCTCTCCTCTTGCTCCTCTTGCCTCTCTTGATTTTCTTCAACATTGACAAAAATTCCAAATCAATGTACAGTCAAATGGGAAAAACCCAAAGAACCAAATGCATGAAATTGATCATAGAATACTTATACCCATGAAATTTCTAAGCTCTTTGAACCAAAACCCTTCTAAAAATCCAAAAGATTTAACATAAACTTACCTTGAATCTTCACCAAACAATAAGCTTTTTGGTTCTAATGGAAGCTCTACTCGTCCTCTTCCTTTTTCCCTCCTTGAACACTCTCAAAATCCCCCTTTAAAACTAAGAAAATTGAAACCTAGTTGACCTCCCTTCTTTTCTCTTCTCTCTCTCTTTTTTGTGCTTCTCTTTTCTCTCTTTTCTCATTCATGTTTTTAACTTCTAAAATGCAAGCCAACAATTTTCTCTTCCCATTTTTGCCCTTCCTTCAATACCTTAAAGCCTTCCCACTTAAATGATCTCCCCAAAATACCCCTTATGCAAACTTACCACCTTAACCTATGCCATATTATCTTACACACATTAACATGCTAATTTATTCCAGCATATACTAATCTAGCAGGACCCCAAAATTTAATCTAATCATGCTTTTAAAAAAAATTCAGGGGCCAACACTGAGAACAACTAAGTAATAATATAAAACATTTCCAACTATGCTCAAAGTGCTTTAGCCAACTCCTATTGTTCTTTTATAGGTAAGGAATTGTATTGAGAATATTTTTGTCTCAACCTGCTAAACACATCAACATACTAGGTTTCTAGCTCTAACATCTTGAAAGTTGAATTCGATCTAGTATGAAAATTTAATACCAACTTCTACATGCACAGAATGCGTAGTTATCGTGTAATTTTTTCAAAATTTTCACCTCTTTTGGATTATCCTATATCAATTTTACTGCTTCCTTTATTACCTAACAATACATATGGAATAGCTTGCCACCAACTAACAAGCTCCTAACTCATAACTTATTCTTCAACTTTTTGTTTATTGGCTTAAGTGTTATGTAGTATAAGAAACACCTAATTTAATTCTTATCTTTTTAAAGACTATCTAGTGGAAGTGTTTGGATCATTGAATTAAATTGCGCGATGAATATGATCTTATCTTCATCAAGTGATCCACTAAAAGCCAGTCCTAAGTGCAAGCAAACTTGCTTTAGCTCATAGTTTCATGTTCTTTAACTCAATCTTATACACGAGAGATCGATATTGACATTGTTAAACTTAATGTACCCTATGCACATCATCTATTATTATTGTTGCTTCAAGCCAACAATGATATTATCTTGTTATGTAGCCATCTCCTTTCTTTTAGCATAATTTTGTCTGTAAGTTCATTCAGTTTTAGTATCAAACTGAAGTTGGGAATCCAATTTGTCACTCATGGATCTCTATCTCACATCAACTACCTAAAAAGGAAAAAATGAATTAATGGTAAAAAATTAAAATTAAAATTAAAACTAAACTTAGATTAATACAAATAGCTAATGAGGGTAATGATGTTAAAAACTTGATCTACTTTATATCTACAAGTGGATAGGGTCAAATATAGATAGTTTATCAAATTAAAGTGATTACGAAGTATTGATTCTATAGAGAACTAATCACTAAATTTATTAATCTTAGTTAAAAATAAAATAAATAAAGATAAAATATTGATTTAAGAGAATATAATTACGAAACTAAATAAAAAGAGATAAATAAATAAATAAAAGATCAACAAAAAAATATTATGGATTTAGATTCACTTATATGAAAATTTAATTTTTATATATAATTGACTATCTAGGTTGAAATAAAAATTAACCTACGGTATCTATATCCTTTTTCAAGGCACTTAAATATATCTAATTAGGTAACTACCACCTCTCGGTGCATAATTTAATCTAATCAAAATCTTTAGGCATAAATAATTTATTTGTTTATCACTAAAGTCTAAGATAATGTCATTCATTAGCACTAAAATATTTATTCTCTTAACATATAAATACTACTTCACCTGTCGGTCCTTCATATAATCCATAAGGTTTAATATGTCGTGGCTAATCATAAATCCAACATTAAGAACAAAGAGAATAAATGCAACCAATCAAATAATGTATAGATAATTGAATAATCATTACAAGTTGCTTCCCTAACCCTAATTAAGGTTTTTACCCACTACATATAATGAAAGCAAAATATAATTAAATAATTACCAATATAATATGAATAAGAGAAGATGTCATTAACTTCTCTAATCCTTGCTCTCAATTCTTCCTCTAATGATAAGGAGGTACAAAATTCTTAAAAATTAAATTAGGTGGTTTCCAAAAGATTGACAAAAGATGTTAACCTATGTTAATTCAAAAATAAATGTTTGTAGTTAGGGTTACAAAAGTAGAGTCTATACTACTTGAACTTAAGAAATCACACGTCGTTGTAATTAATATCTAAAAACCAGTGTTGGACTAACATCAATATGAATGAAAGTCTTATTTGGAACTTTTAATCATCAAAAAGTTATGTGAAATCAACTCATGAACCCAAGTAATAACTCATGTCATTTTTAGTTTGTAACTCTGTTATGTATAACTAAGACAAGTTCAATGTCAATCCAAGATTAACTCTCGCACTAGTCTTCTTATGCTTTTTGGCCTTTTAGACCTTTACGAAATATAAGCCTTTGCTTTTGCAACAAATCTATCACCTATTGTGTAATGTTCCTTTAATTTAACCACTTTTAGACATTTTTGAGTTAGAATTGACTCATAGAGTCTTTTAAATATATGTTGTCGATATTCTTATCTTCTAAATAATTAAAAAATCTCTTTAATTAGAAAACCATGGATAAAGTCATACTAAATCCCCTATTTACTCTTCAAGATCATCACCTACAAGACAATGAACTAAATATAGAAAATATTATAAAATCCATATGAAACATTTTATAAAAATGTCAAAACACCAAGTAATTCGATTCCAAATAACATGTAAAATATAAAATTATCAATAAATGTTTACTATTTTGAGATTAAGCCTAATATAATTTAGATGTTTTAACAAAATGTACAATTTAATGAATTATTGAACGAGGATTTTAATTGTTGGACCCCGAATTTTTAGTGGAAATTAGAAATATTTAAATGAAATTCAATGAGTGTTTTAGTATATAAATTGTGTTATAGATGTTTTGTGCCTTAAGGAAAATTGATGAGA
>JAOSBL010000008.1:12682434-12719659 GCA_027568915.1 Erythroxylum roraimae
CTATCGCCACCTGTGACCATTAAAAACCTATATATTTAAAACCCTTGCTGCCTCCCACTCATGCCGACACTATTCCCCCTGATGTGACAAATAAAACCACACACTCATCTTATAAAACCCTCTCTTATGCTCTCTCTGTGCATGCGTTATGCTCTCCTTTGTGCCGGCACTCTCTCCTATGTTCCTCTTGACTTTTCAACTTAAAACCTCACTAAACCCTTCTCTACGCCGACACTCTCTCCACTCTCATCTCCTATAAGACAAGCAAATAATACATATGTCGGCGCTTTTCCCTGTGCGTTCCTATAAGACAATAAATATATGTATCAGTGTGCCGGCACTATTCAAGGATTAGACAAATAAAACAACCAGCTCAAATTAAAACCCTTAACCCTCATGTTGCAACGCACGGCTTGTGCCTGTCCGTATATATTCATGCCCTCTGTCAATTAAAACCTTTGGCTCTAGCTCATATAACGCACGAGTCGTGCGTGTCCTTCGTGTAAGTTCATTGTGCCCCTTGCATTTTGCTAACGTTAACTTTAAATGAGGCTTTATCTAAACAAATAATTGTGTTACAATTTTGCTCGTTTGGTCTCAAAGAGTATAACAATAAATCCAACCTAGCAAATAACATAAATTGAACACAAATTAAGTATTTTATCTTTAAAATAGGATTGAAATTACATGCAAATGTATAGAAAAATATAAGAAAATTCAATCCTATCACATAAGGAATCCTTTTAGACATAGTAATGGCTCAGAGGTCTGTCAGTTGACTCTAGAAGTGCTGTAGCATTATTTTTGTAGTTTTACTAGAACCTATAATAGGTTTTGTAAATAGATGTTTAATGGCAATAGTGTAACTTTTGTGAATGAATGAAATGTTTCGTTTAAAAAAAATTAGCGATTTTACGTATGTATGATAGATGATGCCATGTATAAGTTGGATATGTTTTGCTCTAACTTACCATTATCATAGGGTATGTACTCGATAGTCCTTCGGGTATTCAGGTATTTACCTTATGGTAGTGGGATGTTGCATCAATGCAATATCATTTTATTCCTTTGATAATTCTAAAAGCTGATCATGCATATATATTTCATGTTACCTCATTACATGAGTCCTTTAAGTCATTAAGAGGCATTAAAGCTTTTAATTTTAAAAGAAAATCCTTTTTATCTTTCAAATACTCTTTAGGAGATTTTTGAATGTTGTTTTAATTATAATTGCATTAAGCAAAACCATTATGAGTATTTAAAGTTGTTAAAATCATATTTTTTGGAGGATTGGTTGACTAATAGGTTTGTGGTTTGCCAATGTAACTTAAATGTGTAATAGGTAAGTTATTGACACATTGGTCAGCCAATATGGTGATATGATTGACCAATGTCTCTCCAAGGGACATATTGTAATATCCTGTCTCCTAAATTGTTCAGCGTCAGAGGGTATAAGATTAAGCTCATGCATATTGCATTAAATAAAATAAGTTATATCACTAGATGATTAATTTGGTGAATTAGGATACAAAATTTGTTATACTATGTACATGCATGAGATTAGCATACACGGATATAGAGTATTGTTTATAAATATGAGAAATAAGTGAAATGTTTTATGTGCACTTAATTGACATTTTCCAGGATGCTTGGATATGATTTTGATGAATTAGAATTAAATTAGAAATTGATGGATTTAAGTTAGTGATTTGGAGTTAATTGTTAAAAATCAGAAGTTTTAAGAGTCAATGTATAAATTGGTCGAGTAGATTTCCTAAATAGTAAAAAATTAGATACAAGTGGCACTTTATATTTGCAACAAGTGGCCCTTTAAATTTGTGACAAATGACACTTTAGACTTGTGACATATGGAGCTTTAGAATGGTGAAATGTGTAGTTTTACAAATGGTGAAATATGTAGCCTTACAATTGCTGACATGTGTAGCCTTACAAGTATTGGCATATGGAGGCTTAAATGAGTAATATGTGGAGCCTAAAGTTAGTAACACATGGACCAATAGAATAGTAATATATGAACCAATAGAAGGATAACATATGGACCAAAAGAATGGTGATACATGGACCAATGAAATGGCGACACATCGATTAGTTTGACTTTCTTTGAACTTTCTAAAGAAAATAGATGTAAAAGGCAACATAAAGGAGAGTTAAGGTCTGCCAAGAGGTTAGAATAGGGAGAAAAAAAATAAGAGAGAGAAGGAAAGAAAAAGGGGAAGAGAAGAGGAGAAGGAAAGAAGTTACCAAGTTGAGTCGAAATTCTGGTTTCAATTTCATCTTCCTATTTTGATCTGTTTTGCATATCTTTAGAGCATGAATTTGAAGAAACTCAAAGAACAAAAGTTGTAGATATAGGTCTTAGTTTGACCTCTGTGAAGGTGGCTTGATAAAATAGTGACTAGAGCTTGATGTCTTGTTAATGCTTCTGTGAAACGGCTTGGTTAAAAGATGTCTTGATAATGATTTATTATTATTTAAGCATTGGTTGCAAGCCTGTTTCTTACTAGAAAACCTGACATAATTTGAATGGGGATTGTATTCTAAAGGGAGATGTTGTTTATGTAATTTTTGGATATATTAAGACTAATGGAAGTTTAGTTTTAGGGGGCACAACAATCATGGTATTTGGATTTTTGTAGAGAGAGTTATGATTAAAAGAAGCCAGCTTGTTCATAAAGGAACATTAGGAAGAAAAGGATATAAACATTGCACTTAAGGATGCATACATATTCTTGCTATTCGTTATCAGTGACCAATGATCATATGTATGTCTAATAGGCTCTTAAAGTGATTGTTAATACCCAGATATTGTCGGGACGTCGAGGCAATAGCTCTTTGGAGTGTTCTGTGAGTTAACCTAGATGTTTCTCACTATGATTGATTTATTTATGGATTTATTTTTGGTTAAATTTCAATTATTGAATTGTTATTTATATGATTGTTATAATTCCGGACATTGTAGGTCCAAGGACTTTGATATTTCGGGACTATATATAGAAGTGTTTCCAAATTGAATGTCAATTGTTGATTATGTAATTATCCATAAAATGCTTATTTGATTCAAATTGAATGTGAATTTTGGATAATCAGATACATTGATGAAAGCAAATGATTTGTGAGATGATTTATATCATTGCATTTGACATTCATGATGAGTTAATAGGAGTTGTGATCAAAATGACCAACACTCAGACATTCAGGGCAAAATGCTCGCAATCAAGGCCTAAAGCTCGTAATGTGAAATCAGGGCTCAATGCTCGTAATTTAAAATCAGGGCTTAAAGCTCGTAATATGATCAGAGCTATAATGCTCGTTAAGCTGGCCTACAGAAAATTGTTTGAAACCTGGGCCGTGAATTGGCATATTTGATCACAACAAAAAGAAAGAAGAAATAAAGCACATGTGCATTTGCATTTGCATTTTTGCATATATTATACGTTCTAATTGAATCAAAATACTGCAATACATCTAGATATCATTGATAATGTGATATGGTGATTAGAATTGTTCTAAGTGATATGATTGTTGATGTGCAATAATATGTTGCTGGAACTGTCCTTTATTATATGACTTACGTGAGTGCATCGATGATGGTTTACTTACTGAGTTCGCAAACTCATCAAAATTGCAATTTTGTTTTCAGGTCTAGAAGAGATCTAGCTAGTTTAGTTAGATTATAACTTCTGCATTTGGACATGAGTTAGTGGTCGGGATCAGTTGTACTTGCAGATATCTCTAGTTATTTTGCATCAAGAATGACATTGTCACATTATCTTATTGATATCATACTTTCTTTATGTCTTTTGAATATTACGCAAATTGTGATATACCTCCGGTTGCTACTTGGTGTATGTTTTGAGTATTAAATATAATGCCAAGATTTATGAAATGTTTTGATATATATATATGTTGAGACAATTTAAAAGAAAGTTAAGCCTTCCTTTATGTGGTTTACATAGGTTAAATATGGAAGGTATTTTTGAAAGTAAGGTCAAACTTTGGCAATTTGTTGATTAAAATGCCTTCGTGCTATATGATATTATGTGTAAGGTGGAAAATTGTTTTTGAATTTTTTTCTAACATATCATTTCAATAGAGTATAGCCTCAAATATCCTCTGATATGCTCGAGAATATGCTTTATTGGAGTAGTATGTTACACATATTAGTTGACTAATATGGTTTAGTGGTCAAGCAATACCTAACGACTAGCATATTTTATACACTAAATGCATATTGGTTGACCAATATGACTTTATGGTTGACCGATATAGATTAAACTTATAACAGGGTTGTTTACTAACATAATGATCAATTAATTCAGTAAAAGGGAAAAGTGAGGAAAAAAAAGTCAATTAAATATATTAAATAATCAATAAATAGAGAAAATGAGCAAATCATTTAATTCAAGGAAGAATCACTAAAAAGAAGGAATCAAGCATGGTTTAAGCAAATCATTTTAATCCTTTACGTAATTTTACCATAGTCATTAATGGAATTAAGGACTCTATCATTGCATGGTCATTTTGCACTTGGAGCATATTACATATACTTTACCATAATCAAGAGAAAATTTGGAAGGGTTTTAAGGAAAACATTTTTTATGCATCAGACAACTTTTATGGAAATCTTTCAATAATTTTGAGTCAAGTTTTTATCAAATGAATATGTTTTAATCTTTGAAAGAACTTAAAAAGTTTTGAAAACCGTGTTTTATGAAGCTTTGTCAACCATATGGTGATTTTGGTGACCAATGTAAGGGTTTTTGATTGACTAGTCGACTAGTGTTATAGTATTGTTAACTGACCTCCTTTGAAAGCATATATTGTGAGTTTGTGACAATATTAGTCACATTGGTTGATCAACATACCATAATGGTTGAGCAATCGTTATGATGGCTAGTTTTATTTTTAATGATTATTTTAGGTTGTTTTGAGTACTAATAGACCATATATGAGTTATAGGAAGAATATTGGATATACTAGAGAATTGTTAAGATCCTTGAGAGGTTAGAAAATGCATATGTACATCACATAACATATATTGAACCTTTATTCATTAGTGTGAGCAAAAGGAGTCTTTAAGTTGTATAATTATGGCAATTGAGAAAATTTCTCAGGGATATTTCATGATAGTCCTTTTTGAACTTGAACAAGATTTGTAGAGTGTTACTATTTACATATGATAAAGAAAGACGATTGTAAGGGTTCCTATTCACCTGTGCTAAAGAAAATGATGTATAGAGGGTTTCTCTTCACCTATTAAAGGAAGAATATAAGAATTCTTAGGTGGAACTTGAGGAATGGATGTAAGCTAATGGTTTATTTGGTCGAACTACTATAAATCGATTTTGTTTCTCTTTTCTTACTCTCTTTTATTTATTGTGATCGCTTTGTGATTATCATATGTGAAATTTTCATAACCATTTATTAGTTTAGAAATAGTAAAAAATGAACAAGTACAATTCACCCTTCCTCTTATTTGCCATATGGGGACCAAAAACTGATATTAAAGTAAGTCGTATTTATTGCATTTAGATTTGTGGAAAATTTTAATCAAAGATCTTTATAGTATAATTTGATTAATTTTAACTAAAATGATTTATCATTAAAGAACTGTACACAATAGTCCATATGTTCCAATAAGAACTATAATTATCAATAAAGTACTAAAAGATAAAAGTGAGTGTAGCAATATTGATAATAGACTCATTAAGTTAAATAGCAAATAGCAAAGTGATGTATATTTTATTTTGTACTCTTAATAGAAATAAATTCAATGAGGTGTCTATATATAAAACTACCAATGAGATATAACACACACTTAAAATCTCATATGAGAACATTAAAAGAGAGCAAAGTGAGCTTACTAGTGCATTAATATGAACTATTTCACATGAAGAAAAAATAGCCAATTTCTATTATGTATACTCGCTTCATTTATATTACTAATACTGTCAAATGTCTTCGTAAAACTTACACTGATCTTGAATTAGTGAAAATTTTTATTAGGACTTTACCAAGGTTTAAGAGGAAAAGGTGATGGCATACAAGAAATCAAAGATTTGAGTATCTTACTATTGGCAAAGTTAGTTAGATTAGTCCTTACTTGTGAGATGTAGATAAACAAATTTTATGAAGAAGAAGTGGGTTTAACAAGATGAGGAGTGATATTCCCCAAAGATAAGAAAATTAGTAATGAGGATAACTCCACAAATAAGAGTGATGAGGATGATATAAAACTCATCAAAAATAAATTCAAGATGATCTTAACGGAGAAGAGGGAGAAATAATTGAAGAGAAAAAAATACTTAAAGCCATATGAGATGATACAACTAGTTTGGAGAGTGAAGAATCTAAAATAATTGTTGCAAGTATATGTTTTATGGTCAATAATAGCAAAGTATAATTTTCCTCAAATTCTTATAATAGTAATAATGATTGTGATATTGATCCTTCATATAATGAGTTAGTTAAATGCCTAGATGTCATAAGTTTAGAAAGAAATAGTTTATCTTCCAAGCGTGAAGAGACTTCAAAACTCTTAAATGCATGTATGATTTAGGATAAAAAATTAAAATATGATACGTATGACTTAGTACATTTTAAGAGTATCGTTATTACTAATGCTAATGAACGTAATTTTTTACATAGGAATGAGATATTGATAAAGGAGATCAATATTCTTGAAAAATTATTATTTGAGTTCACTTTACTGAGTGAAAAATTGATAAAATACTTGGAGCCTAAAAGACCTCAAATGATAGGCATGATAATGGGTACATTTATAGCAGCGTATTGACTAATGTCAAGAAAATTCTTTTGAATGAAAATAATGTTTGTAATTTTAAGCCATTGATTAAGTCATCATATAATCTTATAGTACTAAATTTTAGACATGAAAATTCCAATCTCCACACATCATCTTTTAGCTCTCAAGGTAAAAGGAAATTTCATGCATTTATTTACAGTTCATATTCTAAACCTAAAAAGTTTAGCGTTCAAGGAAAAAATAGGAATAATTTTTATGCAGGATCATCCCAAAAGAATATGAAATATTTTTTTTCATTCATATAGGCCTCTTTATCATCAAAATAACATGAATTCATAATTATCATAGGTCTCATTATAAATATAAAGACAAAATATATGATCTTATTTAATATAGTTCATAATCATTATAGGTCTTATAAAGTCATAATCATTACAGAAACAGTCTCTCTACTAGTTAGGGGTAAGGTCGTGTACTATTAAACCTCCTCAAACTTCGTGCCTCAGTGGGATTTCTATTAGGTATTGTTGTTGTTGTTGTAAGTATAGACATAATACATGCTTCCATTCAATATAAGTCACATTTCTATTAAAGAAACTTGTTATTTGCCAATTAATATGCAATACCTTTTCATTACATAAGGAGCTTCTAACCTCACATATATCTAAAAAAGGGAATTATATCACCCACATCATCCATCAAGACCTACAAACACATATATGTCACATTCTTATAAGTCACAATGATACAAATTCGTATACTTCATCTTATGTGACATATCACTTTTTAAGTGATTATAGACATATTTATAGAAATTTTCTTTGAAATAATTTTTTCAAGTAAACCTAAAAAGTGTAAAAAGATATAAGTTGAAAAAGGATTAAGTATGAATCCTCAATTACCTAATTATGTGTTGGTGCCTAAAATATATTAATTTCTTTGCATTGTAGGTCAACATCAAGTGACATCAAATAAATACCAATAACTAGTATCCCTTTTTATTGATATCAAATAAGGAACAACAATGTTATCTTAAACAATAAATTTCAAAAGAAAAATCACTAAGAGCTCTCACATAAGCTAAGGTTATTATGAAAATACCACTCGTTGAACAAAGTGTGAAAGAAAAGGATGTAAACATTGTTGGTACATAAAAAGAAGGTATTTACTCCTACTTTCATATTAATAACTTTTGAGCATATTGACTTGGAATATATATTTAGGGGAAGGAAGTATTGTTATATCTAACTAAAGGGAAGAGAGGTATATTGAACTTTAAATTGGTACATAGTCTTTTTAAAAATTGTGCCTATATGATAAGAGTTTCTGAAAAGGGAAAGAGAGAAGTTATTTATTTTTGCCTTTTGATGGTTATAAAGTCATATATCATGTACCTTTTTTAGTGTTGACAAAATAGACAGACAATGGAGATATTAAAACTTAATCATTCATAATGCATGGAATAAGAGGGAATATGCATTACATATTGCTTTACATAAAGGAAGCTTATTCAATATCATTTTTTTTCTAATATCACTAAATATTTTATCATTATAAAAAAAGATAAGATTGTTCACTAAATGACACCTTAAAAAGATAAGATTGTTGACTAAATGACACCTTAACCTAACAATTTGATGATGATAAAATATATTATACTAATGAATTTAATTTTAGTGATACTAATAACTTTATTACAATAGAATCAAGTACTATGAAAATGAAAATTTTCAACAGAAGGGAAACGAAGCAAAAAAGTTAATTGAATAATTAAAAAACTAAAAAATGGAGCAAAATTAGTAAAGTGTAGCACATATATACAATTCAGTTGAAGAACCAAGAATAAGAAAGAATCATAATGATTTAATTGAGCCATTTTAATCCTTTATATAAACTGATCTTGATCACTTCAATGAATTAGAGATCCAATCATTGCATGATCATTTTGCTCTTAGAGCATATTGCGTATACTTTGTCATAATCAAGAGAAAATTTGAAAGTTTTGAAGAAAATATTCTTAATAAATTAAAATACTTTTGAGAAACTTTCAAGATAATTTCAAATCAAGTTTTTGTCAAAGTAATGAGTTTTGGTATTTAAAAGAAATTAAAAAAATGGACAAACTTGTTTTAGGAAGTTTGATCGATCAATATGGTAATTTATGTGACCGATATTAAAATTTTGGATAAATTGATTGACTAATGTGGCATAGTGGTCGACCAGTCTCTTTTGAAAATATCTATAATGAGTTTATGTCCACATTGTTCGATCAATATTCCATAATAGTTGACCAATGCTAAGGTTATAAGCCATCAACTAATTTTATTTCTAATGATTATTTTAAGTTATTTTGAGTATAAATAAATCATATATGAGACATGAGAAGAATATTGGACAAATTAAAGAATTGTTAAGAGCCTTGAGAGGCTAGAGAGTACATGTATACATCATACAACACATATAGATGTATTATTGCAATTGCATTTTTTGAGTTGTATAATTATTGCAATTGGAGATATTGCTTAGGAATACTTTGTTAGAATTTTTCTTGACCTTGAACAAAATTAATTTGCAAAAGGAGTTATTCTTTATTCGTAGAAAAGTAAGATAGTGTAGAAATTTCTCTTCACCCGTGACAAAAAAGATGTTGTATGGCATGTTAATCTTTACCCATTTAAAGAGGAAGATGTGAATTCTCAAATGAAGCTATAGGATTATATGCAAGTTAAAGATTGAAGGTAAGTCAAAGATTATTTAGCCGCCTTATTATAAATCGATTTTCTCTCTTTTCTCACTCTATTTTATTTATTATGATGATTTTTATGATTATCATATATGAATATCTCATAATTATTCATTAATTTATAAATGAAAAAAAAAAAGAAACACATACAATTCACCTCCGCCTCTTTTTTGTGTGTCATTTAAAGACCATCAAATGTATACATAACAAAATTAGAAGGTATTCTTGTTAACACTTAAATAACAAAACTTTAATTTTGTTACATATAGAATAGCACCTCGTGGCTTGATAAACCAATTGATTTGGCTATTCTTCCTGCCACTTGCAAAAATTTAATAAGAAATATAACATGAACTAATCAAACATTGGTTTCTTAGTTCATTAAATATTGTAAGATGATGTTGTTTCAAAGTCTCAATTCTTTATATATATATAGACGAGTAAATTTTTTATTCTTTTCTCGACAATTTTCGTTCCACGTCAAGCCTCTTATCTTTTAACCACAATATCTCTGGACAAATTAGAATAATATCACCCAATTTTGCCCATTATTATAATTGATAGCATTTGTTATACGATTTAAAGAAAATTTATATCAAGTAAGCCATGGAACAATTGATAATTTTACTTCTCCAAAATATCACAGAATCAAGTCACGGATAAACATTTTGTTAAATGTTTGTGAAAATAATTTTTTGTGCGCCTGATAATGATTCCTCACATAAATATAACTTACTGCTTTTGTTTTCAAGGTGAGTTCCGGTCCTCTAGCTCTTATTTAATCAAAAGAAGTGAGTTGTGGTCCAGATTACCGTCTTGCAAGTAGTAACATGTGAAGGTTCAATTTTTGTCAGTATAATCACGCAAACAGAAGATTTATATACATATAAATTATTTCCTTTTCAAAGGCTATCTTCAATAGCTTTTGATTACGATATGAATTAAGAACAGTTGATGATTGCATAATTGAAGGGACTCTGGTAATGGGATATGATGATGAAAGAGGACTTATAGGAAAGCATAAGAAAGCGCAACTAAAGATAACAACTGATTAGGAACTGACGAAAAACGGCACTAAGGATAGATGGGCTACAAATTGTAATAATAGCACTCGACTGCCAAAATAAATGAATTTATATGTTGTGCTTTTAAAATTGTTATATGCAAATATTTTCTTTCTTTATAAAATTACATAATATGATTGCATATACTTTTGTGATCTCTTTAGTTCTTTGTGAATATGCTATTTATGAAACAACCGACTTTGGTTTGTCATGTCGAAATGACTAGCAGGTCATAGTACATGAGAATTTATAGGATAAATACTGAAACCAATACGCCATTTAATTTTCAGGGTTTGGTGGCTTTTTGTGTGTTGCTTTCCTGTTCAGAATTCTGTAGCACCAAATCTCGTGGGAACATGACAACTCTTCGTGGGCATTGGGATTTGATGACACGCGCTTATGAAAGCCCTGAGAGACAAACAAACTTATATTCGGACTCAAAGACTGGTCACGTACAGGACAGGACCACGCAAAGTTTACATCCGCAGCAGGTTCTTAGAGCTAGAAACAATGACGTTTGATTGGGGCTGGAAGTGGCAATGGCAGTGACATGTGGTGACTTCTGGGTCCCATCTCAGACTTGATGAGATCAGATTGAGACACAATAAGGGCTGAATCCGATTTAGTTTTAACGGAATGTTCGTATGTTGGAAATCACGAACCCACCAAATCTTGTCAGCACAGCAAAAGAGACCAATTGGAATGATTGTCACTTTGCCAGTAATGCTAGTATTGACTTGTTTTTGTTTCTTATTATTTATTTGATCCAGTGGAAAAGGATGTCCCTGTCCCCTACCCAATGCATGGGGATCAGATATTGATGCTGACAATGTGGATACAAGGTACTTATTAATGATCGTATCACAAACCACTGACGTGTCATTGCCGATTTCAGTGAAGAAAGTACCTCCAGGGAATTCACAAAACAATATGCTTTCTTAGTCATAAAAAGCTTTTCCTTGTCCTTTACTCAAATTATATTCATATGAAAAGAAAGGCAATCTTTATCTTTCATGACAATGAGGGTCAACAGAATCAACATCCAATACTTACTTTTCAATGAAAATCATAATAGAAACTTCTGTGCTCTCTTCCTGTGTCCAACACCTAGTTACCTATTTTTTAAGGAATCTGAAGTCGTAGAGAAGCTTTTGTTTATTATTCTTAAAACCCAATTAAACCAGTGTAAGTCTACAATTGTGCATGCTCCTGTTTAACTCCAGAACCTGAAACAAATGTATCATCCAAAGTGTTTCATTGTCCTGAAGTGCTTGGTCTTCAACAACTCAAGTTGCATGTTTCCCATGCTAATAACAGGAAGCCCTGAAAAGGATAAGAATAATATAGAAGATAGAACAAGAGGGCAAAAAAAAAAAAAAGAGATGCTTCCATAGATTACACTAGAATTGCCTACTTTAATGTCACAAGAACCAGATGACATTCAAACTACTGATCCTCTTTTCCTATAAGTTAGTTTGGATACTTCTTGTCCCTTGGAAATCCATTAAAATATACATGGGAAAAATATATACTTTCTCAAAAATGACAACAACAGGCCTCAATTGAAAACCTAAAAGAGCCCTTATGTTACTTGGTGTTGACCAATGCTGCATTCCACTTCACATCACTTCTTTCTTGCAAACCAGCCAGCGTGTCAATATAATAAAGGGCGTCACAGGCAGGGACGTGCAGTATTCCCTGGAATGCAGGATCTTGATCTACATAGGATTCAGTTGGACATATATAGTTCTTAATCATAGTGAAAGACATTGTGCCTCATCAGGTAGATTCTTAGGGCTTGGAAGCGCTGCAAAATATCTCTGAGGAATTGGTCTAAGAATGCCAGATGCATCCATGTGTCCCCGGACATGAAACTTGGCAAACCGGTTGATCACAGAAAATTTTTCTAATTCCTTAAGTTCCAACCTGACGTCTACAACAGATGTCTTGTCCAATCTACATTTTGAAAGGATAGCATTCAGAAAACATTATCAGTTGAAGGAGCCACTAGTAATTCATCATGTGATGATTAAAAGATTCAAGACTAGTAATAGTGCAATACTTATCCCACCTTTGGAAGTCTTTTTCCAGCTTCTTTGCCTTACCAATGAAGTTGTCCAGAACCTCCATGAATTGTTGATCACTTCTCTCGGAAACTTTCAGCTTTTCTGCATAACTGAGTAAGATTTGTAGGCAATGGTAAGCTTTGAAGGAAAAGTAAGTTCAATAAGCAATCGAAGGAGTATTCTGTCATGATTTGCAAAACACTATGCGCTTATGAAGAGTGACACTCACGTGTTGCTGTAATCCAGTGCCCCAAACAAGTCATCTGTTTTGCTGTAAGCGATGCTACATGCGTCACCCAATGATAATCTGGAGACCAAGTATGATATGGGATCATAATTTGAGGCTGCGTCAGCAGAAAGAAACGATGCTGGTGCAGGACAAAACAGTTGTTGCATTAGCTGTGTTGTCAACACTAGCCTTCTCTTTACTCGAACTAATGGTTGCACTTCTTCAATCAATTCATCTTCTACCTGTAACAGATAAGGAAATAAGAACCCAATTTTAATGTATCTAAGAAAACAAACTCTTAAACCATTAACATAGTTCACCTTCTCGATCAGTCGATTTGTTGCTTGTGCCCAGTCTTCTTCAGAGGTGCTGCAAAAGAAAAAGTAATGCATCATTTACATGGCAAAGAAAAAAGGGCAACAACAACACAGAAAATGCCAAATAACTAAAGCTAGATTAAAACTTCCAGTTAGCGGTACTTTAAGTTAGCTTTTGTCAAATAGGGATTGTTCCAAAAAGAGGGAAAAAGAAAAAACCAAGCACATTAATAATAACAGAAAACCGTTATTCTCCTAGATAAAAGTGAAACAGAAAACAAATGAGGGAATGATGAGTAAAAAGAAAGGAGGCGTTAATAATATAGATACCTGATATTTCTAACCCTTTTGGAATCTTGAGTAACTTCTTTGTGCCATGGTAGAGGTTCAATGGAAATAGTTTTCCGCTTTTTTGGCCTAATTATAGCTAGCTGTTCCCTTGTTTCTTCAGGTAATATATAAGGCACTGCAAGTTGTTGATTTGCAATTGAGGCAGGATTTGCATTTGGCCAAACCCTCCCACCTTGATCAGCATCAGCAACTGAAAGTTGTTCGGCAGAAGTCTGAATATGCAAATCCTGAGACGGTTTTCCAAGAGAGAACGGTGAAGCAGCTGTTTTTGCTAGTCCAGAGTCAAACATTGGGACCATTTGTCCATTCTGAAGAGATTCATATTGTTTCAACCAAGATGGGGCCACCCTCAAATTAACCTGGCTATAATTTGTGTGGTTCGACTGCAGACCTTTGCTACTAGATTGAGTCTGTGAGTCATTGTGGCCAAATGTCACCATGTCCTGGCAAGGTCCCACTAAAAGAGCTGACTTAGAAGAAGCTGTTGCAATTTGACTATCTTTTACTTCTAAGAAGCTTAGGATTCTGGTATCCATGACTCCAGATTGATTAGGCTGTAAGGCTGCATTTAGTCCACTATCCAAAGTTTGTCTGGAACTTGAACCATTGTTATCCAACTGATTCCCAGTAGCATGCTGAACTTCTGTAACACTGTTTGTTGCCTACACTTGGTTAACAAAGGCATAATTATAAATGTGATTGGGTAACTGAAGGAAGCCATCGAGATGTTTTATAATGAAAGTTGAAGCACATTTGTTATTATGACTTACCCTATCAAGGTCATGGGGTTGGGAATGAAACATCAATGAGGCTGAGGTATGAACAATTGCATCTGAAACATGGTCTTGATCTTGAGATATACCACCTGACTGAGAATTGTCAAATATATCTGGTGTTGTTCGCTGCTGTAACATTTCTTTGCCAGGACCAAATCCGAAGCTTCGAAAATTAGATCCACCAAATTCTAATGATTTACGTCCACTTCTTAAACATTCTTGGTCATTCGACACACGATGAGCCTCAGAAGAGCATGTCAAAGAATTATTTGACAGATCCAGAGACGAAGATATAGACGGAAACTTGACAGTTAGTGCACCAGATGGCTGTTGCTGACTTGGAACATTTCTCCATACATTATGAGGCTTTGTTAAAATTTCACCCTGTTGAGACGAGCCTGACATTGCATTCAGTTGAGGCATAGGTGAAGCCTCCAAAACTGGAAACCTTTCTCCAAAAGGCTTGGTTGGAATCTGATCATGTGCATAACGAGTGGAGGATTGGGTTAAAGCTGAATATTTACCAACAGAACTAGATAATTTCCCCTGCCAGGACTGAGAATTTTCCGGTACTTCAGATATGGACCGTGTTTGAAACTGATTTCTTGTCTGAAGCGAATCCAATGTCATGGAAGTCAGGGAATTTCCTTGCACATTTAAATTTGAAGAGAAGCCCGTTTGTAAAGAGGTAGGGGATCTATTAACAGCAAGCATTCTTCGAGACAATTCATGTGAAGAAGACAAAGATTGGATAGAAGATGAAGGACCTAAGTATATCTGATTTTTCTCCAATGATTCGGGATTAATTGGACTATAATTTAAATTGCCAACATTCTGTAACAAAGCCTGAGGAGAAATAAAATTGTTTGAATTGGGCAGTCTTTGAGATGGAGGACCCAACCTCAAACCAAAGCCTTGGGAAGCAGAAGATTGAGGGTACAGTTGAGCAACAGATGTATCACAGGAATCTCCTCCAGGCATCTTGGGCAATACATTAGATATCATAGATCCAAATGGTTGCATAGAGCCATCATCCCTTGATTGATCAACTTTTTGAAGAAGCTCAAGAATGTGTTCACTGCCACATCATTTCATTTAAAGATTACTTGAGATCAATCCGAAATGGAAGTACTAAATCTAACAAGCTAATGTTCTAGACTCAAACACTGACAACTTGGAAATTAAAGCTGTAAAACATGAGAAGAAAACTTTAGAATCAACAAGAGGCATTTAGCATAACAGTCTGTAAAACCAACTGGACATTTGCATAACAGTCTTAAAACTAGGTACCCTGTTTGTGCAGTGACATTTGAGCCATCTGGGAGAGTTGATTCCTCAAAGATATTTGAACACTGATTATGATGGGTCTCTGGTGCTCTATTGTTTTCTTGAAAATCAGGTAAATAACCCTGTAAAAAAACTTGAAATACTTGTTATTGACAGAAGTAGTAGCAGTTAGATGAAGAAAAATTGATGACGGTAAGTAAAATCTCCACCTTGTCTATAGTCATGGAACTGCCAACCACATCGTCAAAAACTTTGAACTGCCCCGAACTTCCTTGTTGATGGGAGCTCAATCTTTTGGAGATATAGAAATCACTAGAATTCTCCCTTTGGGAGCTACTCAGCTGCTTTATATTTGTTTCATTGGTTCCTCCGTGAGAATTATGCTCAGTATCAATTTGCTGCTGACTTTTCCCCAACCTCTCATGGCTCTTGTTGTCAGTGGAAAAATCAGTTAAGGCGACTCTCTGCAGCTGCTCACCACTACGGTTGTGTCCAAATATCTGCCCACCCCACACATTTTCAGAACTCATAAACAATTGAACCTTTTGCACTTCGTCGACTGATGGCTTATGATGATTGTTGTAATTCACCATTGATACATGTGATCCACCAATGGATACATCTTCTCTGTTTTCAATTGACAACTGGATGTTAGGTTGTCGAAAACCAGGGAAACTGGAGCTCATATTGGAATCAGTAATCAATGGAACAGGTTTTGAATTAAAGGAGCAACTCTGCAAATTGTTAACAACCCAGCCTGTCTGATGCTTCTCACTATCCACAAAACTTGAGATCTGATTATCAGCTGAATGATCTGTGTTTTGGAAAGTCAGGCCACTCCATTCCTCCTGAATGCCAGTATCACTACTAGAAGCTTCTGCCACAGCAGACTGCATTAGAGCGCTCCAGCTTCCACTCTGAACAGAAGGGAAAGCATTTAATGAGTCTGCGTGTTCCGGAACATTGCCAAAGCCTTCAACACTCATGTCATGGTGACTTCCAAAAGCATCCCAGATATTGTCATCCCTATTGTATAGAATCTTTGCTTCCATAGGGTCCAGGGGAACCAAACCTTGAGAAGGACCAAGTTGTTTTGCTGTTTTCTGGATAGCAGGCCAACTGGTTTGTTCGTGTCTCGCATCAAATTCTTCAGGGGAGGCATTTGCTTGTTGAGAATTACCTTCTTGGAGGTTTCCAGGGAAAACTCCACCATTCAGACTCTGAGCCGGAATTTGCCCAGAGTCTTTATCCTGAAATCCCTGCTTTGCCATCAATGATCCTTGTGATAAGCCTACTAGGTCCAGGGGAACAGAATAAGGATCTCCTACAAAGGAATTAGTAATTGAAGAATGAATTGCAGATTTTGGGACTTGACAACCAGCCAAACTGACAGAATTATGTGACATTCCTAGGAAAGGGGTATGCTGGCCTATGCTATCTGTTGTGTTGGCAATGGGCATGCCATACAAATCAAGCTGCTGAGAAGCCATACCCATGGACCGATGAGCCAGAAATTGCTCCTGAGGAAACATAATTTTATTAGGCATTCCTGGTGCAAGAGGACGTGCTCCTTGCTGCGTCCAGTTCTGAAGCATTTGTGATGCATCAGGAACAGGTTTTCCACTGATGAGGGGCGAAAAGTGACCTCCACCACCTTGCTTAGCTACAGCGCAAACCTGGTTCAAGGAATTGTGTTGCTTCACATCACTTAACTTCTCAAGTTGTTGCTGTCTCTGGAATTCTTGAAGTTGTTTGAACATCATGTGCTGCTGCAACAATTGCATATCCTTATAACTAGACTGCTGCATTGGGTGAGCCACTGAAGCAGCCTTCTGTTGGTCCCTCAGAAGTTGCTGCTGTCCTCTGTAGAAGTGAAAATCACTAGAGGCTTCAGTAATCTCTGATCTTTCTGAATTTGCTGTTAAGGTGGGACTGTCAGCACACTCATATTCCTGTTGAAATTTAAAGCCAGATAAGCTTCTTGAAGTCAAAACTTGTTGATCATAGCAGGTAATATCACCAAATACTCCTGGTTGGCTCCACTTTGATAGGGAATTCTGGCTTCCAACCAGCAAGTCATTTGAATTCAATGGAGTGTTTATGGCAGGGATACTGGAATATTTGTGTTGTGGATTTAATTGAATACTCTCATGATACAGTGCAGCACTTGACTTACCACCGCATCTTGCCACGCAATCTATAAATATCAAAGTAGTTATACCATGAGTTTGGCAGAGAATTAAATAAGAGACTCAAACTGCCGTAAAATTAAGCAATTCCAATTTTTCTAATTTCGAGATAAGAGGAAAACCAATCATACAAAGACCATAAAACAGTGTAAACAATTAAGTTATTACAATAAGCCAAGAGTGTACCCAATTCTGGCAAGATGTAATTTCTCTGATTGAAATTCGGTGATGACGCAATCCTTGTTAATTTTCCAACCCACTGACTGTAATGAAGAGTTGGTTTATTGCCAACAGCTTGAGATGGATACTGTCCCTGGGAAGAGATTCCTAGCTCATGGAGACTGCTGATACTGTCTTCAGCTTCGTTAGCAGGCATTAAATATCAGCAAACCAATCTCTTTCCAGTTAATTGTTCAAGAAGAAAGCATGTCTATCCATATGTAAGATCCTTAAACCAAATAACCCCAAATAAAACCAAAACTTATATGACTGCACTATGACCGAACTCCTCAAACCATCATTACCTGCAGAAAATCAGTTTAAGTAAATGAGCTTCATTCAAAAGGTCTTATGAAGTAATCTGTAGTGGAAAAATAAAAGAAACTCACATTTTTAACAAATCAGAATCGCCAAATAAAATGCGAAAGCATGACACTAGACCACAAAAGTTTAATGCTCTGAATCTCTTTGAAAATGAAAAGAACCGTGGATACTAAAAAAAAAAAAAAGTAAACTAAGAACACTCGCTACATTGAACTAAAACACGATATAAATGAACCACATTACTGGAAATAACTTGAATGCCAGCACCAAAGGTGGACCCTACCACTCTTGCATCAAAAAGTCGTAATCCTAACTAATATTACAGCCATAATTCCCTCTTTGGCATCGCAAGAAATTAGTAGCTGCCTATAAAATATGAAATCTCAGCTGTGAATCTTCTTCAAAACCAGTAGACCAGAACTAAAACGTCTTAGCCACCTCACTTGCTTTTCCATATATAAACCAAGTAAGTATCAGGATATTTTATAAATTTAACATCTGAAAGTAACGAAAACCAAACTATTAAGAAAGGTTACTCGAAAGCGGAACAAGAGTGGAAAAGAAAAGGTAGAACTAGGAAGCATTTATTCCCTCCAAGCTATGGAAATTACGATAACTGAGATATAAAGTTAACCTAAATATATTAAGCAATAATATTTCAGACCTAGATAAGAATAAAAAGATACAAAACCAAAGCCCCTCGCAGAAAAAGCCCCAAACAAAAAGGAAAGGAAATGAAAAGCACGACACCCATGTAGAAAAAACCACCAAATACCATAAACAACAAACCTTGAGCAACAATTTACGACTCAATTCCCCTAAAACTCACAGCAGAGTGCACAAAATCAACATAAGAAAAAAAAGACTCATTCCAGCTAGAACAGAAACAGAGCAAGAAAAGGCCATGGCAGACAAAAGATTCATTACCAAAAGCCGAGTGCACCAAGAAAGAATCAAGGACACGCCCTCAAAGTGATAGTGTGATCTGGGCAAGCCAGAATCTTTAGGGTTCTAACTGAGGAAGAGTGTAACCAAGTGAACCCCAAATGGAGTCATTTTCTATTAAAATTCAGGACACCAAAAAGGGGGGAAAAAAAAAGGAGCAAGAAAATAAAAAAAAAACTGCAAGCAGATTTCCTGGGTGGGTCTTGACTCTTGACTTCCAAGCTCTCAATTTCACTCCCAGAAAATACCACACTATAACTGCATCTCCTTAGAGCTGTGTGTGTGTGTAAAAGCTGAAGACCCTTTCTCTCTCCAACTTTCTAACTCTAAAGACAATGGGAATTCGGACCAGAGCCGAGGATATAGGGATCGAAACTGTAACAGTGGTTTTGTCCGAAAATCATAAATAATTTCAACTCCAAAATATATAACTTATTGAAAACAGCTAGAGGAGAGAAAATGGAACTGCTCTACTCCACTCCAGGTCCGGACCCGAAGCTGAGGTTGGAACCTAGGCTCTGTAAGTGATAATTTTAGAGTGTATTTTACTCGTACGTAAATGGCTGCTCCTGTGTCGTCTGATAAAGATAGTTAGATGATCAACAGTTACGATTTGCGGTGGATGACTGGATGTACTATTGAATTGGTGGATAACGGTGTGAACTGAGGAAAAAGTGG
Organism: Erythroxylum roraimae; assembly: GCA_027568915.1. Lineage (NCBI taxonomy): Eukaryota > Viridiplantae > Streptophyta > Magnoliopsida > Malpighiales > Erythroxylaceae > Erythroxylum > Erythroxylum roraimae. The sequence continues at coordinate 12,702,410 of JAOSBL010000008.1, forward strand.
GTAAAGAGGATATGCGGATTCCACGCGCTTTTTGGCCACGCGTGGTGGTATGAGAAGTCTACCTTTTTACTTCTTTCCCATGTCACTTTTGGTTTCGGTTGGGACTTGGGAGCTTTCTGTGTTTTTTTTTTAATTCAATATTCAAGATTTCAAGTATTAATTTTTATTTTTTTTAATGGAGGAGTCAGATTTTCAATTTAAAAAAAAGGAAAAGCAAATCATGATTGCAACCTTATCGTCGGTTTGGATTTTGGACTAGGCTTTAGGTTCCAATTTCATATGAAGCCCAATGGCTGTTTCTTATCCAACACAATGCATGATGTGACCATGTTTCTTGTAACTCTATACTCTTTCGAGTATAACCAATTTTATGAATACCATGACTTCGTCATATCTACGTAAAGAACAGCATTGACTCGGAGGTCGAATTCGCAGTTGCCAATAGAAACCAAACCATTTTCTTACAGGTCAATGAACACATACAATTGTCCATTTCACTCATTAATTGAAATTAAACCATAGACACATACAACTCATAAGGAGTTGTTTAAGTTTCGTTTTCAATGCTTTTAGTTTTCTTCAGTTACCCAAGCAATGAGCGAAATGAAACAGAACAAGGTAAGTAATGCTCAACTCCACTGCCATATTTCTTACTTTCGTGTAGTAGTAAGTTCTGGCTGCATTATGTCTAGATTTCTTATCACTGTTCTGTAAATTTGCCTTTCACTAAAATGCTTACATGCTTAGCTTCCAAATGAGTTATGTTTCAAACCAAAGATCTGAACTAGACCAAAACAACCTTCACTTAGTTTCTAGTAGAGAACATTAAGCTTTTTAAACTCATTAAGATTGTTCTCTAATAAACACAAGGATCAGAAATGGTGTGAAGGTTGCCTCGAGTGGAACACCAATCAAGTGAAACTCTTACAATGTAGAAATATATAAAATATCAAACAAAGGCTTATGCTGATTTATGAGAACTTTTACACATTCAGCTTATTGTTCAGAAGACCCTCTGGCATGTGGCATCCACTTTTCTCTATGCTGATGTACATAATTCTGGAGAGGAAGGCTTTCCAATTTCCTCTTTTCAAAATTAAATACGTCAGGCAGAAGTAAAAGTGCAGCAAGAAATATGGTCACCTTACTGATTGAATCAGGCTACTGTCTTAACCACAGTTGGTAATCTGATCCTTTATCGACAAACTTTTGCCAGCTACCATCCAGGTTATTTTCCTTTGAAGGGTTCCAATCAAAATGACCAAGCTTCACTGTTAGAGTATCACCAACATGTGCAACATAGCCTTCATTGTTGGCATGATATATCTTCACAGAGCTGCGGCAATGGATTCCAGCCCTTCTTCGAGCCTCAATCAACTCAGTAATGAGATCACGAAGACCAAAATCATAAAAATGATCATAGAAGACAACAGGCTGGAAATGAACCCAAAATAAATTTGGTTAGGAAGCAGAAATGATCACTTCCTTTCCATACATATCCACATATTCGAATATCTCAAAAGGGCCAAATTCTATGGAAAAGTAACACCATGTCAAAAAGCTAGCTTTAAGACAAACGTGGAAATACTACATGCCAGCCAATTATCATTGTTTAGTCTCCTTCTAGGAACTCATGTTAATAACTGGAAGTTTTCTTGAGTGTGAAAAGATTGCTTTCATTACTAAAGTAGAAGAAAATGATGAATTTGTATAATCCAGATGTTAACTGCAGAAAACTATGCTCTGATATAAAAATCCACACAAATGAAAGTCAATATTTATGTTCTGCAATAAGCCAGCAATTTCAGCATCTAAACTAACCGTTCCTGGATGAGTTAAAATGTATGCGTAGCCTTGAGTCAGCTTATCACGAGGAAATGGCCAATGACCCTGAAACAACAAAGATAAGCAAAATTTCAGTTTTACTCCTCAACCTTGATTAACAATTTATTTATATATGATAGGCATGAAGATATAAATTCAAACAAACTCATTAAGGGCACATAAATGGAGAAACTGGACCAAAAAGGTGGCCAACTATATGTACTAGAAAAGAGAATTAAGGTCAGGCATCTACCCTCAGTAAGCACATATGAGATATGGGGATGCTATTGAAACTTTCAACTAATCAAGGATTTCAATTAATAATAATACCATCAAATTGGTGGTGAAACTTTCAACTAATCAAGGATTTCAATTAATAATAATCCCATCAAATTGGTGGTGGGAGCACGCAGAAGCTACAGAACTTAAACATCATTGGAGAATGCTACCAGTTCTGATATATGGAATGAAAGATTCGTATTAGATTTTGTAGTAAATATGTGGCATATAATCTGTGCCGTTCACTTTGACAGACAAATATAAAGCAGTTATCTTGAGATTCCCACCCTCAAAATATTTTGAGGTCCAGAGCTTGGATATCCTTATGAATGAAGGTGATCGTTTCCTTATATACAACTACATTATTCCAGTTTTTAGGCAACACTTTTCTCCCCAGTTTTTGTAAAGATCCGAGGAATTTACACATACAAAAATGAACTGGATGCAGGTGTTTAAGAATGCTGATAATGCCTGCCCATGACTGCTTATTAGCAAATCTAAGAGCCATTATGAAATGAAAAAGAATATCACCTATCTTAAATCGACACACAACACTATACCCTTGTGGGAATGGGAATAGACAGCCATGCAAAATTACATTTCCATAAGAGGAATTGTTCCCCTGTATTCAAAAGAGAAAGACAGAGAAAGGGGAACCTGAGTTGATCCTGTATCATGGTTCTCTAAGAATGTAACTGCACGGGATGGCCACCATCCCATCACTCCTGTAGGTTTTCCCTGTGGATCTATTAATCTCCAGTACTGGTTGAGTAAAGCAGAGTGAAGTATTCCCTGTATAAAATGCAAAGACCATCATTGTGGAATAATGAAAGAGATGCACTATAACAATACGAGTTATGAGGTAGAATTTGAGATTTTTTTTAAGCAGGGGAAAGCTTAAAGGTTGATCATATCATAAATCAGAAAAGAATTACAAATTTACCACTTTGTGAAAATAAACTTAATGTTGGAACATTTTTTGATCAAACATAGAACACACATTAAAGGTTTCAGGATTATGAAATATCCTAGAAATGAGAGTTAATGCCAAAGACTACCTTAGTTGTGACGTCAAATGCCGAGGAAGTGCCGCCTGTTGCATTGATCCAGTTGACAATCCTTTGCCGATGAGCGTCTAGGTTTTTAGCAGGTCCAGATTATTAACCAACAAAATGATTTTTGTTGTTTACTTATCAATCAGAAGGGGGGAAAAAAACTATTAAAACTAAAGACTTGAGCTCTGAGTTTCCGAAGATCACCTTGATTATAACACAAGTTACCATGTTCATAAGCTAAACTGTCCCAGTATTCTCCTATAGCAAAAGCAGGATTTGAGGCTTCGACATATTCTTTGACATATGTACCAGAGAAGCCCCTGCAAACAAATGGCGCAGTCATGATGCCAAAAAAAGAAACCAGAAAAAAGAGAGTTATCTCCAAATTACTTTTAAGGGTTTCCAGTACCTGACAAAGTCAAGGCGCCAGCCATCAAACCCAAAATCACTTCGAAGCCAGTTTAGCCACTCCTTTATATCTCTCCTGACAAATTCCTGGGAATGGTCAACGTTTGGAGCTGCATGGAAGATGTCCCCTGCACAGGATATTAACAGATGTCTAATCAGAAAGAGAAAGAACCTCAATAAGAATTTGTCAATCAAATCCTCCACTTGCAGGGCTGATTTTGATACTAGCTGATTCAGAGCAGCCCTCAATATCACATGTGTATTTTAAGAAAAGTGCAACATGGATAGACAGCTGAATTATGCAAGTCACTGTGAGGAAATGGCTTCACAAGGACAATTCCTATCTCGGAAAATATTTAGTTTACACAACGGAATGCGGAGTCCAATGCTCACAACATTAAATGTTAGTAAAAAATATGCCCTAAAAGGTTCAGAATACACATCAAGTTTAATCTTAAAGCGGATCAAATCAGGAGATATTTAAGACATTTTGATGAGGACCATGGGTTGTGAAACATACATCTCAACCCTGTTACTAATAGGTTGAACTTCCTGCAGGAATCAAAAACCTGGGGCATCTCTTTGTGATCCAATAATAAATTATTTCTACAGTTTACATACCACTTGAAGGATTTCCACGGCCCTGAAAATTTGGATCGTCGCAGACAATTGCTTCAGGGCCCCATGCGAGTTTTCCACCATAGATGTTCCAAACACCATTTGGACTCTGAAATCAAAGAGAACATCAATTTATCAAGAGATGCGGCAATAAAATTTTTGTGAGCTCCACAACAGTCCTGCACTTTGGAAGACCTTGCACATAGAGGTAGAAAATTCATCCAACAAGTCCACTGATAACCAGAAAAAAAAAAGTTATTAAATGAAGAAAGAGAATAAGAACAAGTTCAGTTTGAAACTAAGGAAATAGGAAGTTCACTAGTGAAGGACAAGACTGAAAAGAATTTTCAAGAAAGAAAAAAGAGATTTAAGCTGTTGTCATACATTTGTAGCCTTAGCTTAATGGTGAAGATTTTGACACAGCAATATATAAACCCTTAGGACGAGTCAACTCATTTTCTAAGATGTTCACTCAATTTATATGTCATTGAAAACACATTTACCAAGGAGATTGAAATTACCTATGAATATGCAACATATCCTTATATGTAGAAGAAAAATGAAGTTAATATCTAAATCGTTACTGTTATTATATTAAGACTTGGGAAATATTTAACATCTAAAATGCACTCTTATGGCCTGAGACACACAAGAGGAGAGAAAAGCATGCTTCTATCTAGTATTGTTCTTGAGCAAACAAAAGCAAGAAAGGAACAGAGGTAACATGTGTGTTATTACAACTCATCAATAGTAACAGCAGTGCTACCAGAAGAAAAGAAGAAAAAAGGAATCCCAGAAGCAATTCAATCCCATTACTGCCAGTACATTTGGGTTCTCATCTCCTTTCCAACTTGAACAGAGCAACAGATGAGCACTAGACCACAGAATTAAAGACTATAAATTCAAAAAATAGCTTGCTTGGTTAAATAGAATCAAGTGGACATGTTTACCTTTCTTTGGCCAGTGATAAAAACATTAGCTCAGTACATGTTTAGCCAGCAAATTATTAAGCCAAGAATTCAAGAATCAAGGAGCATGCATTGTGCCCAAGGGCACATGGATGTTTTAACACTGATAAAATATTATAACAGTATATATCAATAGACAAAAACAGATATTTCAAAGTCCTAGCAGTAGCAAAAATCATACCTGTTTCTGTGCACATCGATGATTTAGTACAACATCTCCCAAGGCCTATAACAAGATAAAACATAATTTGTCAATCCAAAGATGCTATGTATGATTCTAAAGAAACATGCATCGCCTATATTTCTGTTCAATAAGAAAAGAGATATTGCATACTCCATTGTTCTTTAGATTCAGTAATAGACAACATAACAATGAGAAATTATGGGTGGACAAAAAAACATCAGCTTTGTCAATTAACATAAAAGGTTAAGCTGTTATTCAGGTAAAACTGCATAAAGGAAACTTCTTTTGAGAAACGTATAGATGTGTTGTACAAGATGGCAAAGTTAACTTTCTCACAGAAATGAACAGTAAGAATCAGACCAAACAACCAAAATTCCTTCTGATTAAAGAAAGGTTAATTTATTACACAAATAGATCTCCTCACTAGTAACTAAACCCAAATAGAAAGTGATAACATCAAAACCACAACTTTTCTAGGACAGGAGGAGGATCTAACAGGAACTATTCAACTATACAATCACCAAATTTTATTAAGTTGATCAATGACTAGCATATTTACTCATGCACATTCACTTGATTTTTCTTTCTTCCCAATGGAAAGGCACCTTTGGAAGTGCCGAGTATCCATTGTATTTACTGTATAAGAATACATGTTAAAACTGCTGTATTAGGAACTGCTGCTGAAAATTGTTTATGTTTGCAATTCAAATGCCTAGGACTTATCCTTTCAAGTTTAGAATCAAAGGATACCAAAAGTTCTTGGGAATGCAGTTCTTCTATACAATGCTTCAGTTCTTCCTCAGAACCATAGGCCGAGTTCAAGTTGTAGAGGTCAGAAGGCATATAACCTGCACGTTAATCAGAACCTAGTTCAGAAAAACAATTCACAAAAACTTCCAGGCAGAGACAATTGAAGATAGAAAAGATGGAGACATACCTTGAGGAGCAACAGATTGTGTTGGAGGTGGGAACCAGACAGCTGTTATCCCACTTTGAGATAGATCAGCAGCTTTAGGAGCTAATTCCAGGTACCATTTTCTTCTCCAACTTTCCCAGTTGAAACCTTGAAACTTGAATAAGAAACTAAGTTTTACTATATGAAAAAGTTACGTTCAAAGTGGAATAAACACTAGAAAGACAGCGAAAGGGGAGGACATTTTCCGCAACTGGGTTTCACTATAGGCAAAGCTAAAATTTTGACATTAAAATGTGAAATCAACTCTAAAAATTACTGGGAAAGGAGAAGAGATTTTAAATATCTCTAACTCGGTTTCATCAACTACATATCTAGTAACAGAAATTTATGATGCATTTGCTCTCAAGCCTCGTATACAAACATGACGAGGTCACCTTCCAGGGCCCTAGAAATTTGAGACTTTTATTAGTCAACCCATTCCAACTTGAAAAGCCTATCCTTATTCTCACCAATATGCCAACAGAAGATGATAACATGAAAAAAGCATCCTTAGGACGAGATGTAAAGAAAATGATCCAACAATTGCTGTCAACTCCATATATAACAAAATAAGATGAAGAAATTGCATGTGTCACAAACCAAAATCAAGGCTCATGAGGATCATCTGGAATGCACAAAGTTCTTTCAATTGGTGCAGTGTAGGTCTACATGAAGTAAATGTTTGAAAAATATACAAGACGCCAGCCCAGCATTTTCCATGATGAAGTTGACGTGTAAAAGCTAGCAGAAAATGAGGATGCATGTCTAACTGACGCATAAAACTAAGTACTTCAACTTTTGAGCAGCCTGGAAAAATCAAAGATATCTGGCTTGTTGTAGCCCAGTGACACAGAAATTAAATCTTACAAATTGCAGTTTGATACCAAAAGATCCAGATTATGATTGGAACTTGACAAAGATCACATATCACTTAAATAATTTGTTTAAAGATAAATAAAGCAATTGTAAATTGTTTCCTCAAATAAATCAATTAGAATGAAGAACCATAAACAAATCTGAAGCAGATTTTCAACGAACTTAATCATCCCACCTAAATTCCAACAAACACAAAATACAATGCTCAAGAGTTTTATTGGAAAAATAACTTTGAATTCCCTCTAAAGTTTCAAAGTCTTTAAAGGAATTCCTCATGTCAAACAAACAAGATACTAAATTAATTAAAGTCATCAGACTTCAAGCGTGGAGATAACCAAATGTACTTTTCCTTGCTGTAGATGCACAAGTAAATTTGGCACTGACTGCAAATGGGATTGAAGGTAGGAAGGGATGAAGTTTGACAATATAAAGATCAATTTAAATAGAGACCAACAAACTTCATAAATGATGAATCACACGAGACATGATGTAACCAATTCATTAGATTTAATCAAAGGAATAAAAAAAAAAGATGGGCTCAAGGGTCGTGTTTTTTGGCATGTTTAGCAAATGACATTGAGAAACAATAAGACATGTCCATGGAAATCAAAATTACCGTATGCCAGATCCTAGTAATATATAGAGCGTTTAGGATATAATTACATGGAAAAAGGAGCAAGATAACAAACAGAATGCAGTATAACAAGAAACCAATCCAATTTTTTGCTGTGTCAGTTTTTCTTTGCACTAACCACAATCTCACGTCCCGTTCCAGTTCCAGGCTCTGCAGTAAAAGCCCAAGACACTTTCATCAGATAAAGACCATACTTCAAAAAAGCTACACCACTATATAAAACTGCGATGATGAGAAAAGAAAACCAACCTAGTTTTGTCTCTTCTGGGGTCCTCTGCCATTTTATAGTCTTTCTCTGAAGAACCCTTTCTAGAGCCTTGCGCTTCTTTTCTATTGTCTCTTTCTCAAACACATGTTCAATGAGTGTATCACCTTCCTTTGGTTTTGCTTGAGCAATTGACCACACTTCATCAGGTTTGAGTGACTCCATCGGACAAAATTGTGAAGTTAATGCTTCAGACACATCAATCTTTCTTGGAGGAAACTTGGGACGGATGGTCCCTATTCTCCTTGCCATCCATAGTGGTATTTCTCTACGAGGGCCATCACTTAAAAGTTTCCACTTCTGTGAATCATCATCTGTCAAAAGGTCTATACGCCCACCATTTGCGATAAGAATCGCATCTTCATCACCTTCATTCTTTACCAATAATGATCCCACAGTTTCTGCTCTCTGTCTCCACATTGCTGAAGCAGCTTCAGCTGCTCTTAATGATCTTTGCAATGCCTCACATCGCCTAATGTAAGCATGGTCTCTTGAACATGAGGTTTCTTTGGCAGCATCAATGGCAGCCTTGATGCTCTCCAGTTCAGCCTTAAATGCCTTAGAAGCAGCCTTCTTTCTTTCTGCGACATCTTTCTTCATTTTATCAACCAAATTCTTAATATCTTCTTCCTGTTTGACAGTTCTTAGTCTGCTCGACTCCTGAAGTTCAAGCAATGCTTTCTCAGCATCATCTGCTCGGATTTCAGAGGCTTTGACTTGTGCATGGACTTGTTCCAGTTTCACATTTAACTTATTGAGATCATCTCGTGTGATCAATAATTGAGATTCTAAATCATTTACAATATTTTGCAGTCTAACATTCTCGGATTGGACCGAAACAATTTCATCAACTGGACTACTACCATCAGTAAAGAGGGTTGCAGATTTGGCTGCATGGTCACTAGCTTTCTCTGCAACATACAGGGCCTTTTCTATAGCATCTTTTGATTGTTCAACAATTGACATTATGGTGCCTTCTGCTGCATTCCTAATTTGTTCTTCAATATGAAAAGATGCTTCAGCAGCAGAAGTTTCAGCAGCTGAGATCCTCAGTTGAGCATCTTCCAGTATGTGAGCTGTTGCCTGTTGGAATGCAATCTCTGCTAACTTTTCTACTTGCACAGCAAGTTCCACAGCATCTTCCTTTGCGAGAACTAGCTTAGATTCCAGGCTAAACTTCTCTTCCACCGTCTCCTGAAGCTTCTGATTGAACAGTGATTTAGCTGCCTCAAGTTCTGCAATAGCCAAGTCTTTGTCAAGCGCTATGTTGGCCATGTTTTCATGCTGTTTAACCTCAGAATCAGCCAACTCTTCAAGCAACTGATCCCTTTCTTTTTCAGTTACTTCCAGTCGAGATCGGACCTCAGAAAGAGCTCTTTTAGCTGCCATTAGTTCATTTTCCTCACGCTTCAATGGTTGATTTCTCTGTGATGGAATATCACCCCCATCACCGTCCACATCCATGAAGGTGTCATTAGAATCATCCTGCTTTGCAGATCATGCAACCATAAGTTTCTTTTCTAAAATTTGGCATCTACTGTTTCAGTTTTGAATCAAAGAGATAAATCACATTCATCCATAATGTAAAGTCATCATGATTTCTTAGTATTTGGAAGTAACATTTGTTCCCAAGACCTGCTTATTCTTTTAAAAAACAAACAAATATTACATGAAGCAACTTCATTCATATCACTGTTTTCTTTGTAAACTCGTACTCGGATGTTACATGCCCTTCGGCATCCTGATACCTTTAGAATATTCATGAACTACTTCATAGATGAACTCTCACAATCAAAATATCGTGTGTAACCTTGAAATTTAAGCAGCGACAAAATTGGCATTTAAGCTTACCATACTCGATAAAACAATAGTTCTCGATTTGCATAGCCAGTTTTCATTATACCACAGTTTCCTGCACGAATTCCATAGAAACCATGATATATGAAGCTTTAAATACCATATGATCAAAGTTTCCACGGAGCTAAGCTAATATTAACGAATAAAAATTATTAAACTTCAATTTAATAAGTAACTAAAAAGCAAACCTTTTTCTTCTGCACGTAATGGGAAAGATCAATGGGCGCTGCACAAGACACAAATTTGAAGCATTCTTGTTACAACTGCTTGAACAAGTAAGGTATTGGCTGGGAAGGATCCTTAACGTTGGTCTACGCAGTAAAACGGTCTCCATCTATTCATTCCTGTGCAGAAGTCAGCGAAAAGGCTCAATGCAAATTCCCAGATGACCAAAAGATCAAAACAGAAAAGAAAAGGACAGACACAAATAGGGAAAGGGGGATCAAAATCAGCCAAACGTGATCGATGAACAAGAGCACCGAAGAAGATAACAGAATTAAACAAATGTGTGATGAATCATACTAGATAAATGGATCAAAGACGTTAAGAGAAATCAAAACGGAGCTAACAAGTTTGATATGTACAACAGAACACAAAAACTAGCTAATGGATCAGATAAAAATGACAAGTTTGGAATCCCAAGTGAAGGAACATCAGAAGCGAGAGCATGAACAAGGAGCAGAAAATGTGGGAAGCCAAAAGGAGAAATCGAAATGAAGCTAACAAGTTGGGTATAGCAACAATGCAGAGAAACTAGTGAAGGGATCAAATAAAAACGCGAACAATGAGAACGTGGGAGACCTGAAGGAGGATCAGTCGAAGGGGAAAGAGGGATGTCACGGAAGGAGTTGCTGCATTATAGTTAATGGTGACAGACACATAGAATCGGGTAATATGCGGAAATGCCAATTTACTATTTAATATTTATTGCAAACTCTTAAGTCAAGTCGTAGCAAAAGGCACAGAAAGCGAAAAAGGAGATGTAATAGTGGATGTAGGTGAGGCCTTTTGGGATCTGCCCAAAAACAGCACGTTGACCACTAACCTCTTTTTAAAATTTTTAAAAAATATTAATATACCCAATTTTGGGCTTGAATAAACAAACATGAAGTAATTGGGTTGGGCTAAACGGGTCAGGCGGGTTTTAGACAGCCCAAGGTACGGAGCTCTTTTTAAGTACGCACAAGCTAAGCTAAAACCCTAACAAGATAGAGCTGGTTGCCCTTGTAGCTTTTCGTCATTGGAGAGGGGTCAAGCTTCGACATGGCGACCGCTAAGACTGTGAAGGATGTCTCACCTCACGAATTCGTTAGGGCTTACTCTGCCCACCTCAAACGATCCGGAAAGGTAATATTAAGTATATTTACACACACACACTCAACACTTACTCTTGTTTATATGTAGTTATATTTGATTATGCATTGATCTTTGTTTAAATTTGTCATGTGGGTTCCTCGTGAAATATGGAATTTAGATGAATTTGGTGACGGGTTGAGGACAATTTTTGCTATTCTTTGTTGGGAACACTTGTTTTCACTCCTAAAACTGCTGTATGCAGTTTGAGGTTTTGTTATTTTGTTTCAACTCGATTTTTCGTGTTACTGATTTGTTGAGGTTAACTTTCTGCCTGGTCAATTTGGTGTTAGAGTAAGTTTTTATATAAAAACAATTAAGATATGCTGAGTGCTTACTAATGCCTATGATCATTGAAATCATTCCGATGAATATTTGAATGGCTGATCTTTACAAACCTTACAAATGTAACGTCTTGCTTATTTCAAAATTTTCACTCTTTGTTTCAATTGTAAACTAATATGAGTAGAAGTGAATCTTATACACGCCTACATGTTTATATTTGAGAAATAACATTGAATGCTTTTAAAAAATTTAGCAAGTTTTTCTGCCATTAAAATAATTTTTATTATAGACATTACTTTTTCTAACAAAATGGTCATTATTAAAGGGCAAAGGCTATTGAGTTGGGTAACAAATCAATCTACTCTACATTAGGACAGATAATCGTTTCTAATAATAGATGGATTGTATAGAGATTTCAAGCATGACCTGGTACCCTCACTCAGCAAATAAAATGAGGCGGCCAAAAAAAAAAAAAAAATCAATCCAACTAAAATGGACCCTATATAATAATATTAGGATGAGCAGGAAAGGGTGGAATTGAAAGATGTTGCTGGTTTTCACAATTTTTTTTTTGTCTATAAAGAAGTGCATCGGGTCTTACTAATGAGAATAAAATAGAGTGCTTGGCTGCAAGTGCAGAATTTGCAACTTTATATACTTTTGTGGAACTCTTTTTATCAAGTTGAATCCATGTTTTACACCTGTCTACTGGAGGGCACCTAGTTGATTCCTCACTCGAGCTTGTTCTTCTAGACCATTGTAAGAAGAAAAGTGATCAACGGCTAGTCTTGAGCATTTTGCAGTTCTAATATTGGGGGACCTTCTGAACCTTTGAATTGGTGTTGTGTTGATAAATCATATCATACATATAAGAAATCCTGCCTAAGCTATTTTTCTAAGACTACGTGCATTGATGAATAGAGCCTAAAATCTAATATTTCTTTTGTTTGTGGACTCAGATTGAGCTGCCCACGTGGACCGATATTGTGAAAACTGGTAGATTAAAGGAGCTTGCACCTTATGACCCCGACTGGTACTACATTAGAGCTGGTAGGCCTCTCTTTCTCACACCCTTTTGTTTGCAGTTGGATATGAAAGAATCTGTACGTATAATAGTTGCGATGTAAATTATATAACCTTTTGGTGCTTATACAATGATGTTTAATCTTTGTTTAGCCTCCATGGCAAGAAAAATCTACTTGAGAGGAGGCCTTGGTGTAGGCGCATTCCGTCGAATTTATGGAGGGAGCAAGAGGAATGGAAGTCGTCCCCCCCATTTTTGCAAGAGCAGTGGTGCTGTTGCCCGTCACATTCTGCAACAATTGCAGCAAATGAACATTATTGATTTTGATCCCAAGGGGTGAGTTTTTGTATTTTGATTTGCGCAAACATTACGTGGTTTAGTAAATAGCACTTTGTGGTCAGCAAAAATTTCAAGTGGAAGACTATACGAGCTTATGAGTTGATGCGTCAACCTTCCATCTTTCTCTGACATTAGTTCTTATGTTCTTGTTGTATCAGTGGAAGGAGAATCACTTCAAGCGGTCAACGGGATCTTGACCAAGTCGCAGGGCGGATTGTGGTTGCGCCCTGATCAATTGAAGACTAAGGGTTTCAATATCAAAGTGGTTTATTTCAATAGTTGTAGGTATTATGTTGGTGAAAGAGATGTTACTGCAAGTTTAGTTGTGCATGATGATGACGATTTGAGCTGTTGTGCTTTTCAATTGTTTTGACAATGTTTGTGTCATATAGCTTTTCATGTCAAATGACAAAACGTGTGCTTAAACATTACTTTGGTTTATTTTGTCCAAAAAAAAACTTTATAGAGTACGACTCTAGAACTTTATCAGCCACGAGTTACTAAACCCAATAATCATCTCGATTAATAACTCAAATACTCAACTATTCCATTCCTTTGACGTGTTAAAGAATGATGGGCATTTTCGAGTCCACTCGTGTTCTTCAATTACGTTTACAGTGCGTTATACAGAATATTATATGGTAAAAGACAAGTCTCCTTATGGAGTTTTAAGAAGTTATACATTTTCAACTTGTATAATTTGGATGGGAGGAACCATTTTCAGATTCGTTTTAAATAGACACTCTAATACATGCAATATCATACAAACTATGTAATGTCAAATATATTTGTCATCTATATATCGCAATTCTTCTTGTATTCAAGTTCATCGGACATTATTACAGATTGTTATGATGTTAACATTTGATGATAAAGTCATTTTCCAATTAAAAAAATTAAGAGAATGTCATAGGAGTGATTAGATTTCATCTTATCTCCTAGTCTTTCATTCCCTTTTGGTAGGTTTAAATTGGTGAGATATTCTTCCACGTGTTTAAACTTCATACTTTAAGATAATGAGATGTGCAGAAGAAACATTCGAGGTTGGTTTAGGTTTCAGCGAGAGACGAAAATTAGAAGCCCTCCTAGCCTCACAATGAAGGCTTTACTAGATTTTAAGAATCTCCCTCCGCTTATGGAATTGTAGTCATAAGTAGACAACATTGAACAACAGGCCAATATGTTGCTTTTTCATGCTCTATCGTTTTTATATTAAGCTTCATTATTGAATTCTAATTTTTAGGGATGAATCTTCGCAAACTTATGTTTGCAATTCTTTTTTTTTAATGCAATTATGTTTGAAATTCTAAGAAAGAGAAAGAGGGAGCCGAAGCACCTTGGGAAATGTAATATAACAAAAATGTTGATGAGGCCAACCTTTTCGTTAAAATCAAGGCTAGCAATAAGGCAACGTAGATGGGCCCCCGAGCTATATAGACCTGTATCAAAGGCATGAAGATCAATAATAAGGATGAGAAGCCTAAATTGGAAAAGGCTAAAATCTTCTGTCTAATATTACTTTGTTTAATTCTATTTAGTTAAAATGCCGTCGTTTTTGTTTAAATTTTAAGCCACAACCAATTACTAATAATTGTTACATTATTTTTTAATTTTTATTATTTTAATTTTAATTTTAATTTTAATTTTACTATTAGCCGCTGCGTTGGAAGCAAAAGAAAATAAATCTTTAAATAGAACGATGACATCTTTTGAATTAGATAGAATTAGACAAGTTAATATTAAACAAAAGATTTGGACTCAAATTGAGGCTTCATTCTAAAGTGAGATGTTAAGCATAAAGATTCAGTTTTCAAGAAGGCCATATTAAATGTACATTTTTATCAATATTTGATCTTGCACAGGGATCAAAATTTCCTAGAGAATAACTTTACAAATGTGTGGAGGTCAACCTCACGACGATAATTAACTTCTCTTTACCTTTGCTTTATTGTATATTTGAGTCCCTCATAACTAATTTTATGGCACATCTGCTCATAATAATAGAGATGTGCAAAGAGAAGTCTAAAACTGAGGAGAGGCTTACTTGGAGCCAATGGAAGATGAATGAGGCTCATAAAACGATTGAGGGGGATCTAAAAAAGATGTATCTTAAAAGAATATTGAGTACCTTATAGAAAGGGAATACAACATAGCTGTGTGTTGCGGCTTCCTAAAATACTTAGTCCTTTAAGACTTAAAATTATGACAATGTGAGCACATTATCCATCTGTAGCTTTAACAAGTGCAAGGAGATGATCAAGTCAATGCACTTAGATCTGGCTATTGATAACCTGAGAGTATTAATGACTTGCTTACCCAAAAGTATGCTCTTAGGCCTAAGTCCACAACCAAATCCACATGTGATGACTTTGTACTTATTAAAGGATTTGAGTAGGGAATCTAATACAAAAAGGTCTAATATGTCTCTCTATCCTATTAGTTTGATCCCTTTAGATAAGTTGGTGATAAATCTATAGCATTGTAGACCCAAAGGATGGAATAAATCTAGTCTACTCAAGTTCCTTCATACTTTTCTACTCATGTACATAGTCTTTGAATAATGCTCATGTTCATCACTTTGACCAAGCTATTTGTCTTAGAATGAGCGATATATATGAACCATTTTTCATCCTTATTCTTCACAAGATTGGTAGAATCCTTTTCTATTAAAATTGAGGGCCATTATTTGCAATAACAAATAAAGGCTAATTATATAGACTTTCATGAGTTATTCCATAGTTCTAATAGTTATCGTGGCATAAAATTTAGCTTTCATCAATTTTATGAATTAATCAATTGCTACCAGGATAAATCTGATTTACTTCTTTATAGGAGATTAGGAGGAGAGGGTCATAGGATATCCATTCCATACTAATTGACTGGTATTTGATTGAAAATGGGCACATGATCAACAACATGCTTGTGATACAGGTCTGATTGTCATTATCCCTTGTCACATTTCAATTTTAGGTGAAATGCTATTCTAACTGCATACAACAAAGCCTTGTACTCTAACTTATTATTCGAGGCTTAGAAATTGTGCCTTAACATATATTTAAATTCTACTTCAATATACCCTTTAAGCACACTCCTACACTTTTACCTTTTCCTCTATCTGACTTATCAATAGATGTCATTTATATTACAACAGGCTCTACAGCCACTATTTGTTATAATGGCCTACCTATGCATTCCACCAAGTTTGCAATTGCTGGGGACTTATTAGAAGACATCTTTGCTACGTACTAGATTTCATATTCATTCACTTCCACCAAAGAGTCTGGCTTATACAATATCTGCCATAGTGGTATGTATTTGACTGTATTCACTTTGCTACCTTGTAAATAAGGTCTGAGCTTTCTTACAAAGATCACTAGTGTCAAAGAAGAAATAAACTTGAATGTAAAGTAAATCAAAGTACATTGGTTAAATGCTTAGGAACTTGTGATTTTTTCCTATGGCTTAAAATAAAATATCTAGAGTGAAACATAGGGTAAATGGAAATCAAACCAAATAGTTGAATACATAAGAGTTTATAGTGTTACCTACCATTTAAAAACAAATGGATTTCTTATAAATGATCTTATATTTGAAATAGAGAAAATGCTTAGTATGGATCATAGGTCTTGAAATTAGAAAAAAAGGCCTACAATTAAGTGTTTTGACATTGAATAAAAATGAAATGCCTAGAAAGGAACATAGATATTAAATTTAAAAGAAAGGCATAAACTTAGGGCTTGAAAAGTAGAGAAGTACCTAGAATGAATCTTAAGATTCTGAAATAGAGAAAAAAGCCTAGATATATATCTTAGTTTGAGAAACTTTTGAAATAGTTTTGAATTAGGTTTTGATATGAATAGATTTTGCTATATTTTTATATGTTATTTCATTTGAATTCATTCCTATTTTATGTTTAATTGCTCATTTTGTGTTCTTATTGATTTTGCACGTAGATTTAATGATGGAATACAAATACAAGATTAAAGTATGAAGTTTTGAAGCCAATAGGAGCTAGGAAGGCTGTCCATAATGTAGCCAACCAAGAGACAAAAGAAATGACTTAGAGAAGCATCAAAGAGGCTGTCCAAAATGATAGCCAAATGTGTTTAATGCAGACCCAAAAACCTATCCAAAATGGCAGCCCTTGGAGCCTTCCTTGTTGGGTCTCGTTTCCGAAATCCAACCTTATAACAAACTACGATAATACTTGAGAGTGGTTCCCTGTAAATTTTATACTCAGCTGAAATGGCATTTCAAACTACAATACATCAATGCCTCAACATCCCAAAGTACATAAGCCACATGAACTAATAATACTTGAAACGC
>JAOSBL010000008.1:12728968-12741321 GCA_027568915.1 Erythroxylum roraimae
ATTATGGCTTATTGTTCATTAAATAGTTTTTGTAAATTATTATTGACTGCTTGTAATAATTGAAAATAATTGTATTACCGTTTGGATTTTGAACTGAGAAAATAAAATAAAACTAACCTAAGGAAAAGAAATTAAAGAAAACATGCGAAAAATGATAAAAGTGGAGAATTCGATAAGGACCCAATTCTTTGGTTCAATCTCGGCCTACACCCTAATTAAACAGATTTCATTGTTTTGTTGTTCTTAAACCTCTCCTAGCAACTACTAATCATGGGTTAATAATTAACCTAAGTTTTCCCTTAGGTTTTGTTTAATCAAGATACGACCGTTAATTAAACCTAACCGCTGAATAACCTAGGATATGATCTCTAGATTTAATTAGGAAGTAGGATTACGAATTAGGAAAACTGATTAATCAAGGCAACAACCACATACAATGCGTCATTTAACCTAGGTTATGTTATCCCTAATGATTACGAGTCATTAGTCGCTAAACATGATTTTCAACATAACAATTACAGATTATATCAAAATTCTGGCAATGATTTTGCAAATAAACAATTCAATGAACGCATTAAAATCTTCTTTTCACAATACCTAATGGGTTCATACACAAATAACCGAACAATAATGAAAATTTGATTATCCATACAAAAAACCCAAATCAATTAATCTAGGATAACACAATCAATTTCTAATGAGAGAAAGAAACAACAAAAACAAAGAAATACACTTATCCTACGTCGTCGGCGTCAATGTCACCTCCAAACCAGAGTCTGGATGTCTAGCCCCTCATGGGTCTCTCCTAAGAAAATGCTTCAGCCCCATTAAAATATGCCTTGCTGAAACCCCTCTGTAGCGCCTCCATTCGTTTGTTTTCTCTCCAACCTCGCTATTGTTCACTGATGTGATGAATTAACATTGTGGTCCACGTATACTATTCATGTCTCATTTAAAAGCCTCTCTATTATGCTATAGTGTGTTTTAAGCCAAAAATGCATCCCATGTCTTGAAATGTCTAGACACGTAGGACATACAGACGTCGTCTACGTTTTG
Source organism: Erythroxylum roraimae (assembly GCA_027568915.1). NCBI lineage: Eukaryota > Viridiplantae > Streptophyta > Magnoliopsida > Malpighiales > Erythroxylaceae > Erythroxylum > Erythroxylum roraimae. The sequence goes on from JAOSBL010000008.1 coordinate 12,730,025, forward strand.
TTCCATTGTTGTTGTCTTGCGCCGCCGTTTTGGTCATCTGCTGCTCTTCCTCCTTATACGTTGTCGTTTCTATTTTAGCTGCAGCATCACTTCATACTTTCTTTCTTCTTCTGTGTTGTGCTTCATTTTCTACTGCCATTTAGCTCCTTATCTATGATGTCTCTTAGATGTTGTCGTTTGTAATCCTAACTTGTACATTTACGTTGCGTTGTCATTTTCTTCCTTCCCATGTGTTGTCGTGTTTTCCTTTAGCTGCTACGTGATTTTGCTTATATTTGTGTCGTTTTGCATTTTTTGCTCCTTTGACATTGCCGTTCAGCTCCTTATTGTGCTACCGATTTACTCCTTGGTTTTTCACCATTCATCATCCAGCCATCACTCCATTAAATTCACATTCAGCCTTGCAAAAACATGCACCATAAGCATTGATCTCCTACGGCCCTCTTCCATGAGTTTTATGCTTTGTACCATTTTTTTATTCTTTAACTTGTCTTCTCTTGCTCCAATTTTCTTCTTCTTTCTCCATGAAGACAAGTGAAAATTAATCCTCAGAAAATGACCAAAATATCATGCTTTCGACTCACTTTAACTTCTTTGCTTCTGAATTGTGCCTAAAATCACATATGAGTCAAAGTTAGTATCTTAAGCAATTTAATGTCATTGATCACGAAGTGTTATGAAATAATTAAAAAATCAACTAAGCACATATCAATTTCCTCCACACTTAGCTTTTGGCCGTCTTTGGGCAAAACGTCAAAATTAAGCTTATAGACCCAAAAATACCATTTCTCATTTCCCATATTTTCTAAGAATATATAATCATAACAAAGATGAATGACTTTCAAAAATCATAGCAAGAAGTCAACATTTGAAGCTTTTACTCATGATCAATCGACATTCATCATCTTCAAAAACTGGGCAATCTAATGGTAGACTCGGAAAATGTATTTATCTAAAATATATCCATAGGTACACTCAACACCATGAATGATTATGTCTCCCACAACTTTGCATATCATTTTATTTCTCCACCACTGAAATTCACATGCAAAATCATGAATCAAAGGACTTTTTTAATGTTGTAATGAGAGTAAAGGTAAGGTGAAATGTCTTTGGGTCAAGTAGCATGAAAGCCATCAAAGCTGGTGAAACAAAAGTAACACTTAATACTCATAAAAAACTAGGTACCGTCAGCTATGATAAATGTAACATTTATATTTCACAACCCAATTCAGCTCTCATAGAAACTAAATGAAGCATACACCTATCTGAAGGAATCACTCATATAATTGATGACAATACATTGGAATCACAAAAGAGTTAACCTTCCAAGCCAACATCTACCTCATATTCAACATACTCAAATAACACATACATTACAACTTTCGGAGGATGCATTAATCATAAACAACTTTTCAACACATATGCAAATCCTCATTGATACATTTGCTTAAACATTTTTTTCTTATTTCTTATTTGTTATTTCTTTTTCTTATTTCTTTTCTTTCTTTCTTTTCCTTATAAAAATTAAAATAAACTACATCAACATGGGAATTTCAATGATAAAGCATAAAATAACATCCCAACATTATAACCAACCCACACATATGTACACCCCCACACTTAGAATTTTGTACATCTACAAACTCAACAATCACAAATGTTCCACTAGCTTTATGGCTTGGGTAGGACATTTAGTTAAGTATAAAGCATGTAATGTGGTTGATACAAAAAGAAAGGCTTATAAGGCTCAAAGGGGGCTTAACAAGGGAAAAATCATGTTAATGGGGTAGGCTATCTAGCTAGTGTAGCTTATGAAACAAAGAATGCCTAATCATTTCCATGTTAATGCATGTGATAAAAATGTGGTCTCAAATAGAAACTCAATGCAAAGTCAGGATGTACATGTCATGAAGGTCACACATTATTAAAAGGCAATGAGACTGATATGGGTGTGTCAGTTAAATAAGGCTCAAAATCTCGTTAGCTTTGTCTACCACTAGTCACTACTCTTCTAAAGATAATATATATCAACCAATCATAAGAGTAAAAATGCATGCTAAAGTTGCTATGAATTCTCTAGTCAATTCACACTCTAATCATGACTATATAGTCCTAGGAGCAATAGAAAATGAGAAAATGTTTGTTTTATTTTTTGTATTCTTTCTCTCATTTTGATTGAAAACTTAAAACAAGCAAGAAACAAATTAACAAAGAACACATATGCATATAAAAAGAAATGCAAAATTGTAAGGAAAAGATATTTACTTTCCTTGGGTTGCCTCACAAGAAGCGCCTTTCTTTAGGGTCGCTGGCTCGACTTCATGTTTCCTCCTCACGTGGCAAAATTGTGATCTTCACGTGTCACATGCAGCTCCTCCACGTGAGGTTCTTCAGGATAGGTTCTCAGTTGATTATCCGTCATATTCAGCATCTTCTCTATCCTCTAACTTTCAATCTTGATTGAGTCTATGCACTCTGGAAAGATCTCAAATGTCTCTTTGCCTTTTTCTTCCTAATTTAATTCCTCCAATATACTATGTAAAGGTGAAGAGTTAGTCTCAAAAAATAAACATGAACTCAGTACTCACCTCTGAGCTAAATGATATAACACTTTTTGCCTCGAGTTCCTCCTCAACTTCTTCAACATAAGCAATTCATTGAGGATTGACCTTAAAATTATCAAGCTCTTTATCACTTTGTAAAGTTCCCGCATAAATATCCATTGGGCACACCTCGGGTAGATACGACTGCTCCTCTTTGCTTTACGATTCTAATTGATCGATATCTCCCCATCGAGGCAATGCATCTTGTTAGAATTACAGAGCATCCTGTTGGATTTGTTGTATACCTTGTGGAAACAACTGTTGCATATTCTATTGGAACTGCTGCATATCCTATTGAATTTGAAGATTGTTAGCAGCCATAATATTAAGCAATTCTTCTAGAGATGTACCTGAGTCGTGTCGGCTCTCTGAATCTTGGGCACTAGACCATGTATTTTATGTAAATTGCCCTCCATCCTGCTAGAATTGTAGAGTATTCTACTGCAATTGAAAAGTATTAACATTCACAATATTAATCAACTCTTCTAGAGATGGACTGGAGTCATGATAGGAAGCTTTTGGTCTGTATGAGAATTACTGTGCGTCCTGCAAACTATCATGGAAGTAATTATGATGATTATCATATCCATAACAAAAGTTAGGTTGATCAGTCCAAACATTGTTATAGGATTGAGAATATGAGTTATAAAAGAAATTACTTCCATCCATATCTAAAAATATTTTAATAAAAAAAACGAAACAAAAAATGAAAAGATCAGGAAATAACTGAAAGGAAATCAATTACGAACAAATATATACAAACACCAATTAAACCACAAACAAAAATTAAACTAACCTAATGAAAACAAATTAAAGAAACATGTAAAAAATGATAAAAGTGGAGAATTCAGTAGGTACCTGGTTCTTTGGTTCAATCTCGGCCTACACCCTAATTAAACATATTTCATTGATTTATTGTTCTTAAACCTCTCCTAGCAACTATTAATCGTGGGTTAATAATTAACCAAAATTTTCCCTTAGGTTTTGTTTAATCATGATATGATTGTTAATTAAACCTAACCACCGAGTAACCTAGGATACAATCTTTAGATTTAATTAGGCAGTAGCATTACAAATTAGAAAAATCGATTAATCAAGGTAATAACCACATACGATGCGTCATTTAACCTAGGTCATGTTATCCCTAATGATTTTGAATCATTAGTTGCTACACATGAATTTCAACTTAACAATTACAGATTATATCGAAATTCTAGCAATGATTTTGCAAATAAACAATTCAATGAACACATTAAATTCATCTTTTCACAATACCTAATGGGTTCATAAACAAATAACCGAACAATAACAAAAAAATGATTATCTATACACAAAGCCTAAATCAATTAACCTACGATAACACAACCAATTTCTAGGAGAAAGAAACAACAAAAATAAAGAAATGCACTTATCCCAGGTCATCGGCATCAATGTCACCTCTGAACCAATGTCGGGACATTTAACCCTTGATGGGTCTCTCCCAAGAAAATGCTTCAGCCCCATTAAAATACACCTAGCTGAAACCCTTTTGTAGTGTCTCCACTCGTCTATTTTCTCTCCAACCTCGCTACTATTCACTGATATGATAAATTAACATTATGGTCCACATATACTAGTTACGTCTCATTTAAAAACCTCCTCTCTATTTTGCTACTATGCGTTTTAAGCCAAAAACGCATCCCATGTCTTGAAACGTTTGCGTTTCACAGACATTGTCTACGTGAAATGTCTGGACACATAGGACAAACAAACGTTATCTGCATTTTTTTTCCTCAACTGTCCTCTTACGCTGCCGTTTTGGTCATCTACTACTCCTTCTGATGCATTGTGGTTTCTATCTTGGTTGTTGCATTACTTCTTACTTGCTTTCTTCTTTTGCATTTTGCTTCATCTGTTGCTGTCGTTTAGGTCCTTATCTATGCTACCTCTTGGACGTTGTCATTATGCAAACCTAACTTATCCACCCGCACTGTGTTGTCATTTTCTTCCTTCCCATGTGTTGTCGTGTTCTCCTTTAGCTGCTACGTGATTTTGCTTATGTTTGCGTCGTTTTACATTTTCTACGCCTTGGATGTTGCTGTTTAGCTCCTTGTTGTGCTGTCATTTACTCCTTGCTTTCCACCTTTCACCAACCAACCATCACTCCATAAAATTCATATTCGGCCATGCAAAAACATGCACCAGTATTGTTTTTTTAGCAGCCCTCTTCCATGGGTTTTATGCTTTATCCCATTCTTTTATTCTTTATTTGTCTTCCTTTTCTCCAATTTTCTTCTTCTTGCTCGATGAAGACAAGTGAAAATTAATCTTCGAAAATTGGCCAAAATATCATGCTTTCGATTCACTTTAACTTCTTTGCTTTTGAATTGTGCCTAAAATCATATATGAGTCAAAGTGAGTATCTTAAACAATTTAATGTCATTAATCGCTAAGTGCTATAAAATAATTAAACAATAAATTATGCACATATTAGATGTTTTTAGGTCTCTTTATGTTCATTTATAGTAAATGAGTGTTTTAGGGTTAAGTATATGGCTTACCTAGGTCATATTGTCCCAAAATTTCCCTCTAAACATCAAAGCAGATGGAGAATCCCGTGTCTGGCAAGTGTCTATCACGATTGTCCCTATACATGATTGTAACACCGCCTTTTAGCCCAAACATGTTCCTACCTCCTTTAATCTTCATTCATTTGGGTTCATACACTAACAAACATATCAAAACACCTCAAGGACACAAGATTGAGGTCCAAAATCATGCCCTAAACCATATAAGACTTAACAAACAATCACATTAACATAGTTTAAAACCTAAACATGTAATAATCATGTAATCAACACCTATAAATACACTAAAATACATACTAAGACATAATATAAACTAGAACTATCAACATCCCCACACTTAAACATTTGCTTGTCCTTAAGGAAAAAAAACAATGATAAAATACAAACTTAAACAAACGAAACAATAACACATGCATTCATGCATATTCATTAATGATACAATGGCATGTAACTTCACGAAACTAATTTAACCTCAAACAACATTCATTCAAGTGGTTCTAACATATTAACCTATACAATTTATGGCTAAGCACTTTGGATGGAATATACATACTAATCAAGATGTTAACATCATATTCATTCACCTAAAACACTTATACACACACATTGGTAATTAGTCGTCAATCAAAATTGTAACTATCACTAAGTAACTTTTCATGAAAATTCTTGCTATTTTCAATGATCGGTACTATTTATTTATTGAAACATCACTTTTTCTTCCTTTACTGTTGACCTAGTCTTTTGACGTGAAGGCAACATTTTGTTTTAAATGTCCACCGATTACTGAACTAGGTCACATTTTATTAATTAGCTTGGTTGGAATGTCATTCTAGCTTTTTGACGTGAAGACAAACATTTAGTTATGAATGTCTGTAGTTACTCAATTATGTCACATTCTCAACTAGCTACTAGCCCTATTCATAACCTAAAAGCCAATGGAATCTTTATTTACTTAAGACACTTTTTTTCACAATTCACATAGCCTACCTTATTTCTTTTTAGCTAATCCTTCTCATAAAAGATTACTAATGATGCTACTTATTCAATTGACTTATAATTATAAATGTAATTATCAAATTTCCTAAGGGATTAACATGTCATTATCTATGCCATGATGACTGCTTCTCTTTTTAAGAGTAGCAGTTATAGTATTAAAAATGTGAGTGGTTGTTCAAACTTTAATGTCATTATCATTGCACTAGAAAATGAACAATTCTTTCATAGAACATTTCTTACTCTCTGATTTATCAAAAATATTTTGACACATAAATTTGTGAAGTAACAAATGTTCATGACTATGAATAACATTGTCATGTGCATTCCTAACATCAAATTCTTCCAATCCAATTAATTAGGCCCAATACCTCTCGGCACGAAAATTATAATATGTATCACCAATGTTCGATTATGGGAATCTACCAATTTCATATATAATATCATAATTCAATTGGCATAGTTAACCTCGCAACCGAAACCAAAATTCAGTAGGGTTACTCACAAATTGAAGAGAAGTAAAAAAATTCATGGGTTAATTCCTCATACGCAAGAAAGGTAAAATTAATGAACTTGTCCCATTGAATTTTACTACTCTAATTCTTAACCTTTTCTTTCAACCTAAAAGCATCCAAGATATAAAAATCAAAGTACCTAGGTGCACATACATTTCTAGAACGATTATTTTAGAATCAAATACCTTCTTCTTCCTAATATAAAAAAGGTGCTCCAAAGGTTCTCACTATATTTCATGCATTCTGCCCCGATACTTGCACCTTTCCTTTAGGTTGTGAGCATTTGATGGTCTGCATGATTTTTGGACCCATTTTGAAGTGAAAATTAGCAAAAATTGATCAAAAAGATAACAAAACACACCAGCGCTACCCAAAAATGTGAGTGAATAAAATCATACCAAATCTTGCGAGAATCACCCCAAAGATTATAATAATTGTGTGTAAAATATGAAATATGGTTAGAGAGGGGCAAATTTTAGGTGAAAGATGCAAGAGAAAGAAGAAGATTTAAGATGAGTGTTGAGAGAAGTGAGAGAGATTTGGTGGTGGCTAAACCTAGACAGAGAAGTAAATGTGAGTGAAATGGGAATAAGGATGGATATAAGGGTTAGAATGGAGAATGGAGGGATAAAATGGGGAAAGAAAAGGGTTAAAAATCACGTTTCTTACCCATTCTAGGTTGTCTATCACGATCGTGACAGTGGGCGTTGTCATTTGGATCACGATCGTGTTTTTCCTAGGTCACGATCATGATAGTGGGAATTGTCCTCTTGGTCACAATTCATATTTTTCCTAGGTCATCTCATGAACGTGAAAGAGGGTATTTCACCCAAGCATGATCACTGGAACTATTGATACCTTTATCCTGTTTTTCATTTTTTTCTTCTTGTAACCTCTGAACTTCTTCCTTATATTATCTTCAACTCCAAATAGTTTAACCATCCACACCGATACAAATCAATGTAATAAAGAAGGAGAAAAACCTAATTCTAGAATAGAAAACAAACCTAACTAACTACATAACATTTGCAATCTAACTACCAAACACACTAAGTTATGGTCATTAGCTTGATCTTTCATCGATTGCAGATTTTTATGTGTTTGAAAAGAAGGAAATTACTTCCGTTTCCTTTGAGAATCCTCCCCAAGATACAGTTTGCATCGATGGCCATTTACTTTGAATGTTTCCTTGTTCGAATTTTCTAATTTGAGAGCTCCATGTGCGAATACGTGAGCTACCATAAAAGGTCCACTCCATCTTGATCTGAGCTTTCCTAGAAATAGCTTCAATCTCGAATTGTATAATAACACTGCATCTGTTGGCCTCCGAATTTTATTTATTTATTAAGCATGATTTAATTTAATTTTGAGGTCTTGATAGATTAATTTTTTTTGGAGTTAATTAATTAGGTCAAAGTTAGTAGGATTTATTGCATGCGTTAATTGAATTAAGGTAGTAAGAAGGTTAAAGGGCATTTTTGGAAGATCACTTAAGGGTATAAGACCATAAGCTTATAAGGAAGGGGAAAATGGACAATTTAGACTCATTAGGGCATAAAAAGAAGAAGAAAAGAGTGTCTTGCATTTTAAGAAGGGAAAATGTGAATTAAGAGAGAAGAACAAAAATAGACGAGAAAGAAGAGAGTTTCGATGGAGAAGAGAGAACAGAAGAGAAAATAAGCTAGGTTTCAATTTTTCTTAGCCTTCTAGAGAGATTTTGAGGTTAATCAAGAAGGGGAAAAGAAAGAGGAAGATTAGAGCTTCCTTTAGAGCCAAGAAACTCTTCATTTGGTGAAGATTCAAGGTAGGGTCTTACTTGATCTTTTGGATTGTTGGAAGGGTTTTGGTTTAAGAAGTTTAGAAAATGCATAGGTTTAAGCTTTCTAGGATTAATTTTAGTTAATATGCTTTGTAGGTTTTCAATTTAGCAACCCTATTGAGTTTGGATTTTTTCTTATGAAAAAGGAAATCAAGAAAGGTAAGAGGAGCAAGAGGAGAGGCATATCTGAGCAAGTTATAAGCAAGGAAACTTAAGGTGGGTTACATTTTTATAATTAAGTAATAAGCCATTAATGTTTCTTTTAAGAAATGGAAATAAATGATTTTCAACTACTTTAGTCATGTGCATTTGTTGCTTTTTAAATGATTTAAGAATGTGCTACATGTTTGTTTATGAATTGTGTATGGATGATATTGAGTTGGAATTAGGTATATTTGGGAAAGTTATCAACTTGAGATGATGATTTTGAACATGAATTATTGTTATATATATATATATATAAGTGAGATGTTACGCCTAGGAAAGATAGGAATTTTGAATGATGAGATGTAGTTGAATGTGATGAGTCAAATGAGTTGAGACTTGAGAGTTTAAATGAAATCAATTTGGTAGTTGAATGGATTAGAAGTGATGTTGCATTAGAGGAAGTGAATTTGGGACAATTTTCAAGTCTTTCATAAGGGTAAAAATGTGTGTTCTGAATTCATGGGAGAAATTGGATTAATCTAGGCTGAATTAGACAAAGTTGTCTTCTTGGAAGTTGTTTATCTTTCTGGATTTCTAACGCTATATAGTATGAAATTTTTGGATATTGGAGTTGAGAGATATGATCATTAGAAGTTTGTGATGCTGCATAGGATGGACATTCGGCACAGCTACATTGATTGGGAATTTTGACCCTTTGGAGGTAAATTATCTTTTCGGGGTCTTCACTAAAGTTGTAGATCTAGAAGTCTTCTTCGAGATGGTCTTTGAATGACCTTAATCTGATATCTCTAGTGAAAGTTATGCCCTTTTTACCAATGCAGGTTAGAGGAAGAAGAAAAGGAAAGTTGTCGTGATCGCAACTCTATGGATCTTTGCGCAAGTCGCGATTGCGATGACATCGCAACCTCGAGCGCAAGCGCGATTGCGACCCGCAGGTCTCCCCAAACTTGAACATGTTTCACTCTTTTAGCCATAACTCTGTCATCCGGCCTCCAAATGACCTGATTTTTAAACCAATAGATTCTTAACACATTTCTCTATGTCTTCATTAAAATTTATAGCTTTTAGTATTGATTTGGAAAAGATTGATTGAATCAAAACAAGGGTATCGATTGGAAGAGTGTGAATTGGATATTTTACTGAACATGCTTTAGTATTTTGATGATATCTTGACCTTTAGAGCTCCAAATGAGATGATTCTTGTTTCTCAATACACTAGAGACTTAGAGCTACAAATTATCTAAAGGAACTGAATTTTAATTCAGTCTTTAAGACTATTAATTTCTGGATGGAAGTTGAGTATAGTGTAATATTTCAGTTTAATAACAGTCTGAAATTGGTTGTGCTATAACTTTAAGATTTCTAAACCAAATTAAATGATTTTGGTGTCATTAGAAACTTAATCCAATGGGTAACAAATTTGAGGTTCCTAAATATCTATTCTGAAATAGGAGAAATGAGTTTGTTCTTGATGTTTGACCAGTGGGCACGCCACCCTTGTGGGATGCGCGTTCAGATGTCACTTAGGACGTCGGGCGTGTGTCTTGCGAGGGCAGGGTCCCAATAGCATCTCCCACCTTGAGCTCTTTCCTTTTGAGATTAGAGTCATTTCATTTCTTCACCTTCTCCTTATAGAGTTTGGCATTCTTATACGTATTGAAGTGAAACTCCTTGAGTTCATTCAGTTGTAGAAGTCTTTTCTCACTTTCTTGCTTCCAATCAAAATTTAAAGCTTTAATTGCACAATATGCTTTATACTAAAGTTTCACAGGCAAATGAAAAGCTTTACAATACACAAATCTAAACAAAGTGGTCCTAATTGGAGTTTTAAAGGCAGTTCAATAAGCCCATAAGGCGTCATCTAGTTTTAACGCCCAATCCTTTCTTGAACCATTCACTGTCTTCTCCAATATTCGTTTAAGCTCACAGTTGATGACCGCCACTTGGTCACTTGTATGCGGTTGGTATGAGGTGGCAACAGGATGGTGGATTCCATATCCTTTAAGGAGAGCATCAAAAGATTTATTATAGAAATATGCACCTCCATCACTTATAATTTTCCTTGGCACTTCGAATCGATTTAATAACCATTTAATGAATTTATGCACAAATTTTCCATCATTTGTTAGAGTTGCCACAGCTTTGGCCCATCTTGATACCACTCCTACTAAAATGTATGTGTTCCTCATAGATGGTAGGAAAGGACCCTTGAAGTTAAGTCCCCACACATTGAAGATTTGGACTTCTAAGAGGATGGATAAGGGCATCTCATCTCTTTTCGAGATGTTGCCCACTTTTTGACACCTATCACACTATGCCAAGAATGTTTGAGCATCTTTAAACAAATTCGGCCAATAGAATCCACATTTAAATACCTGAATCCCTAGAAACGACACCAAAATTGACATAGCTGTTGGAGTTATGTAAATATAGTGCCCTGGAAAGCAAGTGTATTTAAATGTAACTTTATCTTCTTCGGTTACAGTTTTGTAATGAAAATATTTATTATTAATAAAACAAAAGAGTTTGGTTTTATTCGTGTGAGCATTATGTATCTGGTCAAAAGGTACCAAGATTCTTTTGTAAGTAATATACATATACATAGAGATGTATGGGAAACATGTATATT
>JAOSBL010000008.1:12744775-12758183 GCA_027568915.1 Erythroxylum roraimae
TGCACCTTAGATAATGCATGAGCATGAGATGTGTTATCCCAATTTCTCTAATTGATCTCACATGTACCACATTTTTAAGGTTCTGACCCTTTGGATGAAAACGGGATGTTACATAACATGTTTAGACACAAATCGACTAGACATTATTTTCATGCTCTATGTTTATCAAAACATTGTGTGATGAAAGGATTGAATTATACAAAAAAATTCATGCGCAGAAAGTTTTGGCTAAACCACTTTAACATTTATAAATATTTGATCATGCGTTGGTAGACACCAATCTTGTAGAGAATTAAAGATAAATTAAAGGAGTTTAATTTATGTAATCCTAAATATAATTTACGTTTATAACTTATATCCATTTTTAACATATTTGGGGACCTAAAAGGTCACACATAAATAACATATTGAAGAGAAAAAAATGTTTTAATCAAATTAGACTTGAATATAATGTTTAAGAAAATTTATAATTAAATAAGAGATACTTAATAAATAAGGACCAATAAAAGATATTAGATCTTACTTAGGTCAAATTGGTATTCAATTATAATCAACTAGAATTCCTATTAAAGTTAATATTAGAATTTTATTCCAATGAAATTACTCAAAGTTTCAAGATATATTATAAATAGGCTTAGGCTCCAATAGATCTAGTACTTCTTACCTAACTATCTCTACAACAGTTGTAGAGTTTTGTTAACTCATTTTGTGAATATTGTTAGAGGTCAGACATGTATGCCACTATAGTGGCTGAGTTGAACCAATTTCAAAATCGATTCGAGAGAAACGACAAAAAAAAATAAGCTTCACAATAAGGTGTAAATAATGATTTATGCCTTTATTATATTTTATGCATTAATCATGTTATAGAATTTTAATTTATCTTAGCCTTCAGGAATCTAGTAAAAAAGTTTTATTATTATTCCACTATGTGTGAGGTTGAATCCTGCCCCAAATTTCCAATAATGGCATTAGAGCCGACTTTAATTCTATAACTTGATTAAAATTGTTTTATTATTATTAATTTTGAATTTCAGAATTGAAAATCACAAACTCTAAACTTCTAAAAATAAAGTAGATTTGTTTGAATATTAAAAGTTCATATTGAAAATTTGAAACCTTATATTCAATTTGAAGTTGGATTATCAATATTAATAAAATTTGTTTAAAAGTTGAACAATTTATTTAAAACATATTTAATAATTTAGTCTTTACCACATGAACCACCTTTACATAACAGAAAACCAAAAATATTAAGTCTAAAGATAATTAAACCCAATAGCTCAGGGTTGGTTCATGGAAATGCAATATTGGATATATGGGTGTTGTGTATTAGATGTTTGTTTTGTTGTGATCAATTTATGGGCTTTGGAGGTACACTAGAGTTAGATGGTGCTATGGTGGAATCTAAGAGGGGATACTACAGAGTAACTTAGGGATAGAGTAATTTCTGGAGAAGCATCAAAACTAGAAGGACGTACTAACCGAATATAGGAAGGAGTAGCAACTCTTTTAAGGAATGCAACTAAGGAGATCTTAGGAGTTTAGAAAAGGCATAGGGGTAGTAAGAAGGAGTCTTAGTGGTGGAATAAAGTCGTCTAAGACAAGGTGAAGCTCAAAAGGCTGCATATAAAGCTCTATTGGATAGCAACATAGAAGTGGAGAGGGTAGCCAATAGAGAGAGTTATAAGCTAGTAAAAAAAGAGGTGAAAAAGATAGTCTCGAAAGCCAAAATTAGTGCCAACAAGAACTTATATCAAAGATTGGAAACTAAGGATGGAGAAAAGGATAATTTTAAGTTAGCAAGAGCTAGGGATCAAAATTTGATCAAGTTTGTTGTATGAAGGATAAAGCAAGACAGGTGCTCATGGATAAAAATGACATCAAGAGAAGATGATAGAGCTACTTCTATAGGCTTTTTAATAAAGGTAAAGATAATAACATTTCTTGGGTGATCTTAGCACTTGCTCGAAATACTACAACTTGACTTATTGTCAGCGTATCAAAAGAGAAAAAACTATAGGAGCTTTGAGGAAGATGAAGAGTGGAAGAGTAGTAGGACATTATGAGTTACCATAAAAGAATGGGAAAGCCTAATGGAAAAGCCTAAGAGAAAAGGTCTTACTTGGCTAGCCAAACTTTTTAATGTGATCCTCAAGTTCACCAAAATACTAAATTAATAGAGACTTAGCACACTAATCTCTCTCTATAAGAATAAAGGGGATATTCAAAGTTGTAACAACTATAGAGGCATTAAACTACTTAGTCACATCATGAAGTTATAGGAGAGATAAATTAAGAAGATAGTGAGAAAGTACACTTATCTCGGACAAACAATTTGGTTTCATACTAGGGAGGTCCAGGGACAGAGCTACACTGGGGGCAAGGGGGGACACTTGCCCCCACTACCTCCAAAAAGTTTCACATGAAAAAATTATTATTTAAGTTTTGATCCCATAAAAAAATAAAATTTTACTCCAATTAAAATTTTGCTCCCATTAAAAATAAAATTTTGCCCCCATTAAAATTTTTCCCTCACTCAAAAAAAATCTTGGATTCGTCCCTAGGGAAGTCCATAATTGAAGCCATACATCTCCTTAGACAATTAATGGAATATATAGGATAGGCAGAGAGACATCATGGTTTTTCTAATTTAGAAAAGGTAGGGTACTTAAGGAAGTCATATGGAGGCATCTAGAAGCTAAAGGAGTTTATGTTTCCTATAAAGGTTATTAGAGATATATATAAAGGTGTTAAAAATAGAGCAAGTATAATAAGAAGAGATACAAAGCATTTTTCTACCAATATCAGGCTACACCAAGGATCTTTATTGAGCCCCTTTCTATTTGTATTAGTTATAGATAAGCTTACCAAGAATATCCAAGGGAATATTAACAACACGTCGTAACGCTAGTTAAAATAAAATAACTAGACTACTACTATAGCAGTGGTGAGTCTAGGTCGATCCCACAGAGAGTGTGTGCAAAGTTTATAAAATGAAATTAATCGGTGTTTAGGTTTAGGGGGTTTTGGATTTTTCAAATAAGAAAATAAAATGAAACTAGACTAATAAAAACAAATTAAAGAAAACATGCGAAAATGATAAAAATGGAGAATTCGGTAGGAACCCGGTTCTTTGGTTCAATCTCAGCCTACACCCTAATTAAGCATGTTTCATTGATTTATTGTTCTCAAACCTCTCCTAGCAACTATTAATCGTGGGTTAATAATTACTTGAGTTTTTCCTTAGGTTTTGTTTAATAAAGATACGATCGTTAATTAAACCTAACCACCGAATAACCTAGGATACGATCTCTAGATTTAATTAGGTAGTAGCATTACAAATTAGGAAAACCGGTTAATCAACATAACAACTGCATACAATGCGTCATTTAACCTAGGTCATGTTATCCCTAATGATTACGAATCATTAGTCGTTACACATGAATTTCAACATGACAATTACGAGTTATATCAAAATGTTAGCAATGGGTTTGCAAATAGACGATTCATTGAATGCATTAAAATCTTCTTTTCACAATAACCGTTGGGTTCATACACAAATAACCGAATATTAACAAAAATCTAATTATCCATACACAAAACCCAAATCAATTAACATAGGATAACACAATCAATTTCTAATAAGAGAAAGAAACAACAAAAACGGTGAAATACACTTAACCTGGGTCGTCGGTGTTGATATCACCTCCAAACCGACATCGAGAACTCAACCCTCTATGGGCCTCTCAAGAAAATGCTTCAGCCCCATGAAAATTTTCCCTAACCAAAATCCCCTGTAGCGCTTCCACTCTTCTGTTTTCTCTCCAACCTCACTACTGTTCACTGATGTGACAAATAAACTTTGTTGGTTCACTGTCACTATTCTCTTGTGATTAAAACCTACGCTGATACTGTGCGTTTTTAAGTAAATGCATAGGCTGTGTTTAATGCGTTTAATGCATAACATTTACATTGAACGCAGACAACGCGCAACGCCTACGTTGAATGCAGATGTTGTCTGCGTACGTAGTTGCTTTCCTTCTCTTGCGTTATCGTTTCAGTTGATCCTTGGTTGTGCATCTGCGTTGCGTTTCTGCTTCTTTGCTGCTGTGTTTCATGCTCCACTACATGTCATTTCTGCTTCTCTTCATGCTTCACATCCTTTGCATGCATGCAAACACATGTACGTGCTGACGTCCATCATCCAGCCAGCTTCTACTTATGCACTGCCGTATTGGTGTTCTTCTTTGTCCATTAATTTTCATGCGTCCTTTTCTTCGTGTTTTCATTTTTTTTCTTGTCTTTTAATTTTCTTCTTCTTGCTCCAAGAAAACAAGTGAAAATTAATCTTTGAAAAATGGCCCAAATATCATACTTTCGACACTCTTTAACTTCGTTGCTTCTGAATTGTGCCCAAAATCACATATGAGTCAAAGTAAGTATCTTAAGCAATTTCATTTCGATAATCACTAAGTGTTATGGAATAATTTCATAATCAATTAAGCACCTATCAATTCTCCACACTTAGCTTTTGGCCGTCCTCGGGCAAAACATTAAAATTAAGCTCAAAGACCCAAAAGCATTGACTCATTTCCCATATGTTCCAAGAATACATAATCATATCAAAGATGAATGACTTTTAAAAATCATAGCAACAATTTAACATTCCAAGCTTTTACTCATAATCAATCAACATTCATCATCTTCAAAAATTAAGCAACTAATGGTAGACTTAGAAAATATGTTTAACTAAAATATATCCATGGCTATCCATGGCTACACTCAACACTATTCATGATCATCTCATTCCACAACTAATTCATGTCATTCCACAACTAACATATCATTTCATTTCTCCACCATTACTATTCACATGCAAAATTATGGATGAAAGTACTTTTCAAGGTTATAATGTGGGCAAAGGCAAGATGAGATGTATTTGGGGCAAGTAACTTGAAAGCCATTAAGCTAGTGAAACAAAACAACACTCATAAAAAACTAGGTACTGTCAGTTATAATGCAACATTTATATTTCACAACCCCATTCAGCTTTCACACATAAACCACATGAAGCATATATCAATTCAAAGGAATCACTCATACAATTTATGCCAACAATACATTAAAATCACAAGAGTGAACCTTCCAAGCCAACATCTACCTTATATTCAACATACTCAAATAACACATTCATTACAACTCTAGGAAGATGCATTAATCATAAACAACTTTTCAACACATAGGTGATTCCTCCTTGATACATTAATTAATTTTTTTTCAATTTTTTTGTTTCTTTCTTTTCCTTTCTTTTATTTTCCTTTCTTTTTTTAACATTAAAAGAAATTACATTAACATGGGAATTTCAATAATAAGACATAACAAAAGATCCCAACATTAAACAACCCACACATATGTACAACCCCACAATTAGAATTTTGTACATCCACAAACTCAACAATCACAAATGTTCCACTAGCTTTATGGCTTAGGTAGGATATTTTGCTAAGTATAAAGCAAGTAATATGGTTGATACAAAAAGAAAGGCTAATAAGGCTCAAAGGGGCTTATAAAAAAGGAAAATCATATAATGGGTACGCTATTTGGCTAATGTAGCTTATCAAACAAAGATGTCTAATCATTTTCATATTAATGAATGTGATAAAAATGTGTTCTAGTATAGAAATTCAAGACAAAATCAAGATGTACATGTCAAGAAGGTCACACATTATCAAAATACAATGAGATTGATATGATTGTGTTAGTTAAATAAGGCTCAAAATCTCACCGGCTTTGTCTTCTACTAGTCACTACTATTCTAAAGATAATGCATATCGACCAATCACAAGAGTAAAAATACATGCTAAAGTTGCTACGAAATTCTCTAGTCAATTCACATTCGAATCATGACCATATAGTTTTAGGAGCAATAAAAAATCAGAAAATGTTTGTTTTGTTTGTTTTATTCTTTCTCTCATTTTGATTGAAAACTTAAAACAAGCAAGAAACAAGCCAACAAAAAACACATATGCATATAAAAAGAAATGAGAAAATGTAAAAAAAAAAATAAAATTTCCTTCCCTTGGGTTGCCTCCCCAGAAGAGCCTTTGTTTAGAGTCGTTGGCTCGACTCTTTCTTCTACTCATATGACAAAATTATGATCTTTTAGTACTACAGTTAGCGCCACTTCCATGCGGGGTTGTTCCGAATAAGGCCTTAGTTGATCATCATCCCCATTCAACGTCTTCCTTATCCTCAGATTCTCAATCTCGACTGAGTTTATACACACCAGAAAGATCTCAAATGTCTCTTCACCTTTTTCTTCCTTATTTAATTCCCCCAATATGTTATGTAAAGGTGAAGAGTCATTCTCAACAATAAAATGGAACTTAGTACTTACCTCCGAGCTAAAAAATATATCTTTTTCTGCTTCGAGCTCCTCCTCTGCTTCTTCGACACAAGCAATTCATTGAGGATTGACCTCAAAATTCTCAAGCTCTTCATCACTTTGTAAAGTTTCTGCACAAATGTCCATTAGATACACCTCGAGTTGATACGGCTGCTCCTCTTCGCTTTGTAGTTCCAGATGATTGATATCTCCCCATCGAGGCAATGCATCTTGCTGAAATTGCAGAGCATCCTGTCGGATTTACTGTACACCTTGCTAAAATAGTTGTTGCATATTTTGTTGGAACTGCTGCATATTCTGTTGAATTTGAAGATTATTAGCAACCATAATATTAAGCAATTCTTCTAGAGATGTACCTGAGTCGTGTTAGCTCTCCGAATCTTGGCAACTAAACCAAGATTGTCTTTCATCTAGCTGGAATTCTTGGATATCCTATTGGGTCTGCTGTATACTCTCTTAAAGCTACTGCATACCCTACTAAAATTGAAGATTGTTAGTATTAAAGGTCTTGATATAGTGGTCTAGAGATATACCTGAATCGTGATAAGAAACTTCTGGTTTATATAGGAATTGTTGTGCATCTTGCAAACTATCATGGAAGTAACTTTGTTGATTATACCATGCATAAAGTTAGGTTGATCAGTCCAACATTGGTTATAGAATCGAGAGTAAGAGTTAAAGAAAAATTTTCTTCCATCCATGAATTTTTTTTAATATTTATCACAAACATGAAACAAAAAAAATAGAAAGGATCACGAAATAACTAAAAAGAAACCTATTACGAACAAAAATATACAAAACACCAATTAAGATCACAAATAAAAACTAAAACACTACACTCCCCGATAACAACGCCAAAATTGACAACGTGTCGTAACACTAGTCAAAATAAAATAACTAAACTACTACTATAGCAGTGGTGAGTCTAGGTCGATCCCATAGAGAGTGTGTGCAAAGTTTATAAAATGAAATTAATCGGTGTTTAGGTTTAAGGGGTTTTGGATTTTGCAAATAAGAAAATAAAATTAAACTAGAATAATAAAAACAAATTAAAGAAATCATGGGAAAATGATAAAAGTAGGGAATTCAGTAGGGACCTGGTTCTTTGGTTCAATCTCGGCCTACACCTTAATTAAGTATATTTCAAACCTCTCCTAGTAACTATTAATCATGGCTTAATAATTAACCCGAGTTTTCCCTTAGGCTTTGTTTAATCAAGATACGATCGTTAATTAAACCTAACCACCAAATAACTTAGGATACAATCTCTAGATTTAATTAGGCAGCAGCGTTATAAATTAGGAAAACCGATTAATTAAGGCAACATCCACATACGATGCGCCATTTAACCTAGGTCATATTATCGCTATTGATTGCGAATCATTAGTCGCTATATATGAATTTCAACATAACAATTACGAATTATATCAAAATTCTAGCAATGGGTTTGCAAATAAACGATTCAATAAATGCATTAAAATCATCTTTTCATAATACCCATTGGGTTCATACACAAATAACCGAACAATAACAAAAATCCAATTATCCATACACAAAACCCAAATCAATTAACATAGAATAACAAAATCAATTTGTAATGAGAAAGAAACAACAGAAACGATGAAATACACTTAACCTGGGTCATCGACTTCGATGTCACCTCTGAACCGGTGTCAGGAACTTAGCCCTCCATGGATCTCTCAAGAAAATGCTTCAGCCCAATGAAAATTTTCCCCAACCAAAACCCCCTGTAGTGCCTCCACTCTTTTGTTTTCTCTCCAACATCGCTATTGTTCACTGATGTGACAAATAAACTTTGTTGATTCACTGCTACTGTTCTCTTGTGTTTAAAAATTACGCCAATACTATGCATTTTTAAGTAAAATGCATGGGATGCATTTAATGCGTTAAACACATAACATCTGCATACGCAGCTGCTTTCCTTCTCCTGCGTTGTCGTTTCGATTGGTCCTTAGTTATGCATCTGCACTGCGTTTCTGCTTCTTTGTTGTTGCGTTTCATGCTCCACTACATGTTGTTTCTACTTCTCCTCATGCTTTACGTCCTTTGCATGCAAACACATGTATGTGCTGATGTCCATCATCCAGCCAACTTCTACTTATGCACTGTTGTATTGACATTCTTCTTTGTCCATTAATTTTCATGTGTCCTTTTCTTCGTGTTTTCATTTTTTTCTTGTCTTTTAATTTTCTTCTTATTGCTCCAAGAAAACAAGTGAAAATTAATCTTCAAAAAATAACCCAAATATTATGGTTTCGACTCACTTTAACTTCTTTGCTTTCGAATTGTACCTAAAATCACATATGAGTCAAATTGAGTATCTTAAGTAATTTCATGTCAATAATCACTAAGTGTTATGGAATAATTTCATAATCAATTAAGCACATATCAGATATTATTTACTAATTACATTGATTAGTGGATGAAACAAAAGAAGGTGTTAATATCAAGCTAGAACTTTGGAGAGATATGTTAGAGTTAAAAGGCTTTAAATTGAGTAGGATTAGGACTAAGTACTTAGAATATAACTTTTTGGGTCGTAGGCTTACATCCAATGTGGAGACCAAGATTGATACATAAGTTATACCACAGAAGGATTATTTTAAGTACCTTGAATCCATCATCTAAAGTAGTGGCGAGTTATATGATGACATAATTCACTGTATCAAATTAGGATGGTTAAATAGAGGGGCACCTCTAGAGTTTTATATAAAAAAAGAAGATACCAATTAAGCTAAAAGGTAAATTCAACCATTTAGCAATTAGTTAAGCCATGTTCTATGGGATAGAGTGTTGGCCTATCAAATAGATGCATAGTCTAACTTAAAGATGGTAAAGATGAGGATACTCCATTGGATGTGCAACCTTACAAGAAGAGATAAGGTCAGGAATATAGTGGTGAGAGACTAATTGAGGGTTGCTAACATTGATAATAGGGAGACAAGGCTTAAGTTGTTCAAACATATTAAAAAGAGGCATCATGATGGCCTAGTAAGAAGATGCAAAAAGAATGTACTTAGGGATTGTAAGTATTGGGATTAGGAATAATATAACCCTATTAGAACTTACCGAGGACTTGACCCTCAATAAGAAACTCTGGCGAACTAGGATATAAGTTGAGGACCTTATATAGAGAGGTCCTTCTCTTTTCATAGGCCTTTTGAACATTTTCCTTTATTTCTTATGTCTTTTGCTTAGCCTAAATATTTATGTTTGTAACACTTGTTCATTTAATTAATTATTTATTTATTTCATATTTTTATTTTTTCAATTGCTTATTTTTTATTTACTTATTAGTTTTCTTTCTAGTATGTTTATTTATTTACTCACTTTTTTATTTTTTTATTTTATTTTTTTATTTATACAGTTATTTGTTTATGTATTTGGCTATTGTTTTCTTCCAATCGTTTTAAAAAATCCTTTTTATCTTATATGTCTATCAAAAACAACCTCTTTACGAGATAGGGATAAGTTTGCTTACTTATGAAACTCTCTAAACGTTGAATCTCAACGGGATTCCTACTAGGATATTGTTTTTTTTTAATGTTGTTATTGTTATTGTTGGAGTTGTGCAGTTTGTAGTGAGCTAGCAGCTAGCTATATCAAAGATAGGGTTAGACAGTGAGTTATTGGTAGTAGTCATTACTACTTGTTGGTGACGACTTAGAATGGAGTTGTTGGAACTATATGTTTGTGCAAAAACTAGCAACATGAGCTTGTAAACTACAGTTAAAGAAGGTTGTCATCAACGGTGAAGGAGTAGGAAGTATTGCTTGGTAGGAGGGAGATGATGACAACGATAACTAATTATCTTATTGATTGAAGTGGCAGTTGAATAATGGAATGTTTCCATCAACAAAGGTGATTTTGGTGGTCTAGGTCATTGTTAGAGAGACTTAGAGGTGTGACGAGAAGATGACTGCACATAGATGCCCGTGGCAAGTCATAGGTGTTGGTTAGGGTTTCCTTAAACAAAATGGATGTGTTTGAACATGGGATATGTGTTATTTTAGGTTAGGAAGAAAGAAGTCTTAAACTAGAATAAGGTATGTTTGGCAACTAAGATAGTGTATCTTAGGATTAAAACAAGGCTTGTTTGGATACAAAGATAAATCCATTCTAGTGTTGGAATAAGGCATATCTGGTTATTGGATTAAAGTAATCCAAAGTTGAATAAAGTTATCCATGGTTTGGAATAGATTATTCCAAGATTTATTTTCAAATAAAATATTTAAAATTATTTTAAAATTTCAAAATCAATTCCACAATTATATTAATTATTGTCTAAATATCATTAAAATTAATAATTAATTTCTAATTTAATTTGAGAAAAGTTGTTTTCTAGAATTAAAAATAGTTATACTTCAATTAGAATGAAATTAATTAATCAGACTCCTTAAAATTAAGAAATGTGTTTTCTTAAGTAATTAAGAAAAGTGTTTCTTAATTACAATTAATTTTTTTCAGTTTGATAGATAAATTGAATTTATGATTTTATTTGTTTAGAGAATTATTATTCTAATTTTTTGAAAATTGTTTGTTACTTATGAATAATATAAGTTCTTGATTTATTAAAAATTTATTTTTCTTGGTTAAATTTGAAAAGTTGTTTTTATTTATTAATTAAAAATACTTTCTTTAATATTTTTCAAATAGATTTCTAATTTATTAAGAAAATATTTTCTAATTAATTGAAAAATCAATCTTTAAAAAATTAATAGAAAGGACTTTCTTAATTAATTTAAGAATGTTTTATTTAATTTTGAAAGTAATTTCCTTTAAATATTAGAAATAATTGTTTAATTAAAGAAAAGTAATTCCTAATTAGATTAGAAATAGTTTTTTAATAGGATTAAAATGTCTTGCTTGTTAGATTTTGAAAAAGGAGTTTTTTTAAATTATAATAAGTAAGAATACTAATTTATTGAAAATTGTTTTCAAATAAATTTTGTTAAAGGAGTTAAGATAATTGAAAATAGTTTTCAATTGAATTTGAAAATTTTAATTTAAATCAAATTAAATTTCTAAATGGAATAGGAATTTAATTTATTTATGAATCAATGTGCTTAATCTAATTTAATTATCCAATAAGTTAGAAATATTATTTTAGATTACGAAGATCAATAGCTAAAATTAAACAAAGCTTTATATTTTATGCATACAATTTTATTATGAGTGCATAAGTTGCATGTTGTATTTATATGTTTGTGTAAATATATATAAGCTAAATTGTATGCTTTATATTTATGATATTTTACATGCAATTTTATGTTTGATGATACAAATAAAATTAAATCCCTCATTTAAATATTAAGGATATATTGAGAACATGATTGTTATCTTCCATTATTTAAGCATAACATCATAGTTATATTTATTATACGACTTGTTGAGTGACTCAAAAGCCCCTTTTACCCGAATATGTTTTATCTTAAATTAATTAGTCATACTTAACTAAATTTGTATGATTTAAATGAGTGACTCATGATTATATGAACTTAGAGGCAAGGTTAGCAATAATATATAAGATACGTTTTGACAAGAGTTATTATTTAATGGATTTAGGATAAGCCCATTCTAAGTTTAGTTAATTTGTTGAGTGACTCAAGGATAACTAAATTTAAATGGGATCCTAGCATACTAAAGAGATTAAAGTAATCTTCCCGAATAGTAGTGAGGGCTACTATTTTGAATAAAATAATAGGAGTAACCATATATATTATTAAAGTCTTAATGTTATTTAGTAGTCAAAGCATATAGTCAATTACCTGCTTTCTTATAATGATATTTTGTTCTTAGTGGAATTTACCTTGTTTAGTATGGTAGATATTAAATTAGTGAACCAAATTTCTTATATATAGGTTAAGTTTGAGAAGAGTTCTCAAAATTAGATAAACAAGGTTAAAATTCTATTATGTAATTTTGTTATTAATCCCTATTGAGAATTTGGTGTTAAAATTTTAAAGATATGTCAAAATAATATGGATGATAAAATGTAGTAATATTTTAAGTTAAATAATATCTCATAAACTTGGATGACATATAAGATGTATGTCAACATCATGATAGTAACATGCAAAAGGTTGGATGAAGTAATGCTGATAGGTATTGTACTTTGATAAAATTATTTCTCTTAATTTATCCTACTAAAAGCCTAAGCATGGATTACAATTGAAGCATTGGCTTAGATATGATAATAATTGTCATTAGAAGAAAAATAATTACATGGCTTTTCTTGCTTATATGTGATATGATAAAGATCATATGTGTTTCTAATTCATGCTTATGAGTATTTAATATGAATTCAAATTCAACATTATTATGATTTTTAAGGCATGATAAGAAATACATTGATAAGTAAAAGTATTTGATTTAATTTTATACAAGTAGTTTGTATTAATTGAATCAAAGGTGACTTATGCTTAATATAAGTGACAAGAATACAAAGTTGGATAATTGAGACTATCCTTTATGCCATGTTAGTTAAATAACATAATGAGAATCATATTTTACATATAAGGATAGATGTATTATTTTTTTATTAATCATATAAAACTTACGAAACTTATTATTTTGAAAATTTTTGGTGAAAGAATGATAATGTTATTGAATTGTTAATTCTTATATATATGATATGTTTGATATAATAACAATTCATAAAAGGATGATACCTTTATTTTATTGTACTAGTAACTTTATATGATATAGTAATACGCATTAAATGAATATTGATTTATTTTTTAAAAAAGATTAAATGGCTTAATTCCAAGTAGAAATTAAGCATTGAAAATGCTGAAACACTTCGAGGAGACCGATGTTGTAGCGCCCCCTTACCATAGAGTACCCACCGGGACGCCCGCAGGTCATTCCGGTACGTATCCTACGCTAAGAGAGAACTACAAATAAACACTACTATACTCTACATGGCATCACAATAATAAAACATTAATATTAATTTGCAACTTTTTAAAAACCAAA
>JAOSBL010000008.1:12764017-12789588 GCA_027568915.1 Erythroxylum roraimae
CGTAAGTGGAAGAGATGAGCAAAGAGGGCAGAGAAAGCTCCTGAGAAAGATGGGTAGTTGTAGAGCACCAAAGTTGCCTCCATTTGTTTGTTCTTAACTGGTTTGCTTTTTTTCTATTTTCTTTGTCCTTCCCCATTTTCTCAGTCATTGCTTTCCCTTGTTTTATCAATTTCCTATTTTGTGTTCCTTTCTACATTGCTTGTTAGGTATTATGTCCTTTTCTTCATCTTTCATTTCAGTCCCTAACTTTTTCTTCTTATGCAAACTATGAGTTAACATCACTTTGCAATTAAGTCCTTACAATTCCTTTTTGTTTCAACTAATAAATCTTTAAATTTTACAGTTCATAAATTAATCCTTTTCTTTTACATTCTAGCCCTTTCAGACCTTATTTTTCCATTTCAACCGAAAAATTTAATTTCCATTCACCAATTGATCCTAAACACTTTTCAAACCAATATTTTAAACTTAAACTTAATCAATTATGACAAAAATATAATTACAAATAAAAGACCTAAAATGAAAAAAATTAAATAAGATTAATGAATTAATTACTTTATCAAATTATTCAAAAATGATGGAAGAGTAAAGATTGAATTTTGAATTAATTATATGCACATTAAACCTAAAAAAAAGATTATAAAAACAAAAATTGTACTAAAATGAGAATAAAATTTAAAAAACATAATTTTTATTTTCTTAATTTTTAAATAAAAAATAAAATACGCAAAAGTATGGACAAAATTAAGTGTTTATAACAATGAATATTTTATAGATAGTCTTCAATTGCTTAAAGGTCTACTGGCACTCTAGTTAGAGTTGGCAACTAGGCCCAAGCGCGACCCAAAGTCAAGGGGCTAGGTTGGGGTTGACTTGGCCTCGAACCCAATTGTCTTAAAAAATTGGGCCTCAGGTTGGCCTAAGGTTAGGTATGTTAAATGATGTCATTTGGCTCGTGCTCAGGCCCGATTAAGCCTCAGGTTGAATCGGGGGCTTAGCTGCCAGGGTCGAGCTTGACCATTGTCATCCCTAACTTTAGCCCTTAATTAAAGTTCTTTTTGCTTATTTGAGAGCATGAATGAAAGGCAAGTAAGGTCAACAAATTTGGAAAGGAACCTAGATAAAGTTGTTAGTCTCCTCGCCTTTGTACATCCTTAATAGAGCAAGGTGGCTCCATGATTTGAATTGTTTCTATCTTTCTTGGATTAGCCACTATACATCACTTGATAATGATAAATCTCAGGAATTTTCCAATTGATACACTGAAAAAACACTCATGAGGATTGAGTTTCATCCCAAACTTTTTCATTATGCCAAAGTGAGTTATTAGATCTATGATGTGATTTCAAGTAGTTTTAATCTTAATAATCATATCATTGATATAGGCCTCCACACTCTTACCTAACAGAGGCTTAAACACTATATTGATTGGTATTTGGTACATTTCCCCTACATTTAGCAATGACAGGTAACATTGTGTGTAACAAGCAAAGTTTTCTTTGGCTCAATCATGGGAATATGGTTGTATCTTAAGTTTGCATTCACAAAGCTTGGCCACTACATCCACTAGTTGGTTTATCTCAAGAAAAAAGAAAAAGATAGTTAACTTTTGGACATGATTTATTTAGATTTATAAAGTTTATGCACATGCTTCATTTTCCACATAACTTTTTTACCATTGTGATGTTGGCCAACTATTTTGAATAATGAACTTCATGCACAAAACTAGTCCTTCATTCTTTTATACTTACTCTTTCACAATTGTTTGTCTTTCTAAGGTAATAATTTGTTTTTTATACCTTACGTGCCTATAACTGGCTTTGACGTTTAATCTATACACTGGCATTATAGATTTATTCCCTCATATCTTTAGGCTTCTTTGAAAAGATGTCTGCATATTCTTGCATTGATGATTCGAAAGGCGCTCTTTTGATCTCAACTCTCTCCTTTACCCATTTCTCTTCCTTGGAGCTCCCCATATTCAACCCAAACACCTCTTGCATAAGATATATTCTCTAATAATTTCCCTACTCTATCGATTTTATGGAAATTGGAGCTCTTGCTAGCCTTTAAGGATGATAAATATCACTCTCAAATCTCTTTTGGATCTCTATACACTTGTGCTACACCTAGTCACCTATTTCAGTGGAAAACTTCATTAACAACTAATATGGTAACAACAAAACTCTGATGGAACACAGAGAGGGCTATTCAGGATGACATCATACACTAAATGTCTGTCTACAACATGAAATTCTATAAACCTAAGACTTACCATTGTTTGATGGCCAACTTCAGTAAAGTAAATTTTCCCAATATATGAATCTTACCCCTTCTACATACAGCTAAAGGGGATACAAATTTAATTTGTACTTTGTGAATCCTAATGCTTTGAACACATTATAAAATATGATAACAATAGAACTCCCATTAATGACCAAATCCTTTGTATTTTGTAATTGGAAAGTGTTAATATGATGACCATCACATTGCCATTAGGGTTGGCCACTTCAAAATTCTCCTATTTAAATATTATATTTCTCAACTCTTTGCCTCTCGCATAAGAATGAAGAAAGATTTAGACTTATGAACATATATTTTCAATTTTGACTTTCTCATTCTAGAGTCTTCCTAGGTTGTTATGTTAATAAGCCTAGGTGATGATGCTATATGTCTACTAGAACAGGATCGATTGTGTCATCTCCTACTGCCTTCAGGCTTGGGATAATCTGCCATAAATTATTCCAATTATATTTTTTAATAAAGAATCAACTACTTATTGAAGATCTTGACATTCCTCAATCTCGTTCCCGTAATCTTGGTCAAATATATAAAACTTGTCTAAACGCCTTACTTTAGGACTGCTTACCAGAGGTTTTAGTAGTTGATGAAGTCCTTACAAAGTGTATAATTGAGAATATGATTAAAGGACACATTGGTTACAATAATGAGATTCCCTTAAACCTTTAAACTATATTTTTCTTTATTTATCTTATTCCATATAATTTTTCTTTCTGGACTATCCCAGCATATTCCTTTTTTCTCTTTTACCCCCGTTTTAGATATGATGATTCTTAAACCTTCTTTAGAGATTATTTTGCCTATTTAATGGAATAAATCATTGTGCTTATTTTTATACATCTTCTAAAGGATACACTTTCTCTATTAGAACTAACCGAAAAAAGGGTTAGTGATTTTGTAGGCCTTTATCAAAGGCAATGGCGATTATACTAGAATTCATACTCAACACTTATAGAGCTTTTATATTGAATCCTTAATTATAAAGGTGGAGGCTCTCGCTCTATTCTTGTATCACATCAAAAAGGGTAAAAGAGTCCTTATATCTCCTTTTGTTGCTGGAAAAATAAGCATAAAATTGAGTTTGAGATGTCCAAATTTTGAGATTGACCCCTTTAAAATGTTATGATACCAATCTTACGTAACTTCAACTATAGTTAAAGAAAAGGCCTTGCACTTTAAATTATCTAAAGCAACTTATAGATCCATCATTTTCACTCTAATAACTTGATTTATAAGGTCTATCATATCATCATATGCTTCTAGGTTATGCTATCTAAACTTTGGTAAAAGCGACTCCTTCATAATCTATTGGTTGAAAAGGTTATTAGCAATAATGGGCTTTGTCTAATGATATGCCAAAATGTATGGTGGTGTCTTTATGCCCTTATTGTAAAAATGACACAAGGGGAAAGTTCATCTCTCATTTGTGATTCTATGGACTTGTGATGTTTTAATTCTAATTAAATTAGGAATTAAGGTTTTTCATAGGAATTCTAGTGAAGAGAGAGAATAAAGGGGATGGCAGAGAAGTAACTAATAGAGGAATTAGGAAAGGAGAAGGGAAAAGAAGAGAGAAGAGGAGAGAGAATGAGAAGAGAGTTGTCATGGGGATGGCAGAGAAGTAACTAATAGAGGAATTAGGAAAGGAGAAGGGAAAAGAAGAGAGAAGAGGAGAGAGAATGAGAAGAGAGTTGTCATTATGATTCTGTTATATGTATTATATTACATGAATTACTTTTACATGTATCCTCTCTATTTTTTTATATCCTCATATACTATCTCCATATAGTACCTCTATATAGTACTTTTATACATTCTATACAAAGAATCCTAGTACATTACATTGCCCTCCCCTTTAAAAGGTCTCAAGGTGTAAAAGTAAAATCAAGAAATTGGTTTTGAATGAATGATGCTGCTTCCCAGGTAGCTTCCATAGGATTGAGGTTATACCAATGAATTAACCACTAAAGGATAAGAGCAACTTTTTGTTTAATTGTTCAAGTTACAAAAACCAATTAAGGGTAAATAAGTAATTGACCATCTGTAGCAATCTTAGGCAAGTCAATAGACACTATAGGCTGAGATCCAACTTTATTCTTAAGAAGTGACACATGGAAAACTAGATGGACTTGAGTAGGAGCAATTAGTTGCAATTTGTATACCACAGGATCAACTTTGACAATCACCTAATAAGGTCCATAATACTTGGAACAGAGTTTTAAACATTTCCTTACTTCCAAGGAAGTTTGCTTTTAAGGTTGTAACTTTAAGTAAAACTAATCTCTAATTTTAAAGGTGTATTAATGTATTTCTAATTAGCAAAGAATTTTATTCTTGCCCGAGCTTGCTTAAAGTTCTGCTTCAATAATTGAGGCGTATGAGACCTAGCTTATACCCATTTTAACAAAAAGGCAATTTTAGTAGTAGAAGTGACCATCAGGGTATGTTATGGAGAGTTATAACCATATAGAGCCTTAAAGGGAGAGATCTTTAAGGAAGGAAGTGTGGCAATTAGTATTATACCACCACTCTACAAGTGACAACCATTAGTGCCACTTTTAAGGTTTAGAAAAGGCCATACATCTGAGGTAATTTTCAAGGCATCGATTGACTCTCTCAGTTTGACCATCAGACTAAAGATGGTAAGTACTCATATCAAGAGAAGTGCCCAAAATAGAGAAAAGAGAGGACCAACAAGAGTTGAGGAACATCGTATCTCAATCAGAAACAATGCTTTTAGGTAAGCTATACAACTTATAAATATTGTCCTTGAAGATTCTAACAATTTTAAAGGCATTGTAAGGATGAGTAAGAGCAAGAAACTAAGCATACATTTTAAGCTTATCTACCAAACTAAGATTGTATCTTTGCCTTCATCTTTGGGTAAATTCATCAATGAAGTCCATGCTTATGTAGGACCAACACTGATTAGGAACTGGAAATGGTTGTAGGAGCCTTGGGTAATAGTTTTTTCCAGGCTTATTTATCTGACACACATCACACTCCTTCACAAACATCTCAACAGAGGATTTCATACCAGGCCAATAAAAATAAGATTTAAGCCTCTAATATATGTCGTGAATGCCATAATGACCACAAACAAAGCTTCCATGCATGGCTTTGATGAGTGTAAGTCATAAGTTAGTGTGAAAGCTAATAAAGATTATGTTGAAAGGCTATTATGGTCATTTTAGGAAATATGGTGTTGAATAAAAAGAACAAACTACTTGTTTTCTGTTATGATCATTTTAGGAAATATGATGTTGAATAAAACAAACAAACTACTTGTTTTACGTTAAAAATCGCAAGTATACGAGTCATTATTTGTAGTAAAGCGGATCTTGTCCCACAGAGATTATGCTTAGGCATTACTTAATTCTGGTTTTGCTTTGTTTAAGACTCAAATTCGAATAATAAACTGAAAAATAAACTAAGTCAAACAAACTAGCTACAAACAAATATTGTAACAAAAGTGCATAAACTTTGATTTTAAGATTAATGATTAGAGATCAATTTTTCCCTATCTTGTCTCCCTCCTACCTTGTTGATCGAATTATGTCTCACCTAAGATGTCCTAATGTTTCAATCACCCTCTCTCAAGGTGTAATCAAATGTCCCTAGCCAAATTAACATGGAATTGACTATGCAATCTCTCAATCTACAAAATCAGTCGTCCAATTTAACTAGTTATAAAGCTATCCTATGGGTAATCAACTAATTAGTCAATATCTCTCTCTAACTAATCAATTAACTTGATAAATACAAGTTTATAAGGTGTCAACTCTCATTGTACAGCCCTACATAATTTACCCAACTCAATTTCTCAATATATTGTAAGGTTTAAACACAACATTTATCAAAAGCATTCATTCATTCAAAACAACAAAGTAGGAGTTTAACAAGTTGATTAAAAGTAATCTCTACAATAAGCCACTCATAATAGAAACAAGTTCAACCATATCCATATTCTCCAGAATACAAACCATACTGGAAAAAAACAAAAATAAAACAAATACAATGGTAGCTTTCTTCCCTTTTTGTATCTAAAAATCTAGAAAATGGAAGCTTGATGGAAGCTCTTGATTATCAGTCCTGATTCCCACCTTTTGCCCTAGAAGCTTGTGACTTTCTGTGAATAGTTGAGAGAAAAATTTGTATGGTAGCTGCTACCTTTCTAAAATTATGTAAGGAAGGCCTATGGTTTTTTCTATTTAAGGTAACCTAAGGTCTTTTCGGGGTCCGAAAATACCAAAAATTCCCTTGAAAACTTGAGTCTGAAAGTGTCCCCGTGTGTATCCTGATGCTGGCCACGATTGTGGCCTATATGACACAATCATGACCCTTGAGTAAGCTCTCTGTCACAATCATGGGCCAATCTTGGTGCTTCTGTCACGATCGTGGCCTGCCAGCCACAATTGTAAGCCTGTGTTATGGCCCGAGTTCCTTCCGAAACTCCTTTGTTCTTCGATATTGACCCTGAAATAGAGGCAAACTTATCAAGGCACCTCAAATACACAACAACGAAGCTCAAAAGCATGCTTTAACCTATAAAACATGTAAAACACAAATAATTAATAAACTAATACAATTCTAACCTAAACACATACTAAATAATCAAATTAACAACTAAATACACACCAAACTACCCACTAAAACATGATGCAATCTACAACTATCATATGGTGATCCAAGTAACTAGCAGCAACTTTTTTCATCCAAGTAGGCTACACAATGGAGATAGTAGAGCATTCAACTTTATCTTCAAAACCCTCGTGAGATAAGGCATCGATAAGCTTATTGAATTTCCCAGGTTTATAGTAGATAGTATAGTGTAAGCCAAGCAATTTTCTAAAGCCCTTCTTTTGAAAATAAGTAGTAATACATTGATGCAATTGATGTTTACAAGCTTCATATTCAGTATGAATAAAGAAATGAAAATTCTCTAAAAAGTGTCTCCACTTGTCTGCAACTAAGAGTGTAGTAATAAACTTCTTTTCACAAGTAGAGAGGGATAAGTGTCGTGGATTGAGACCTTTATTGATGTAAGTTATTGGCCTACCCTGCTGGTTGAGAACAAATCCAACTCCCTTATCACATGCATTAGTTTCTATAGTGAAATGAAGATAAAATTTTGGTAGTGCTAACATTGGATCCAAAGACATGGCTTGCTTAAGTTCCTGGAAAGATTCATCTACATAAGAAGACTAAAAAGATTTCCTTTCTTTAAGAGATCAGTAAGGGGTTTGCTGATGGCAGTATAACCTCTAATGAACTTCCTATAGTAGTAAGTTAAACCTAAGAAGTATATAAGAGCTTTCAATGATTTATGTACGAGCCAAGATAACATTGCTTCAACTTTAAAGGGGTTAATGGTAACTCCCTTGCCAGAAATAATATGACCTAAGTATTCAACACTACTTTAATCAAAAGGCAAACAAGGAGAAAAGACATCACTCATGAGAGTTGGAAAGGTGATCGAGGCATTGGTTAGACCAAATGGTATCACCTTGAATTAATAATGGCCATGATGGGTTTGAAATGCAATCTTAAGAATGTCTGCAGGGCTCATTCTTACTTGATGATAGCCTACGCTAAGATCAATTTTTAGAAAGATGGTAATAGTATATAATTCATCTAAAAAATCATCAATGTGAGGAATTGGAAATTTATGTTTAATTCTAATGTCATTGAGTTGCCTATAATATATTTGAAAGTGTTAGCTACCATCTTTCTTTTTAACAAACAACTTAGCAGAAGTAAAGGGGATCATACTAGGTTGTATAATGGAGGCATCCAGCATCTTAGTTACATTTTCTCAATTTCATTTTTCTAAAGGTAAAGGCATCGATAGGGTTTGGAACATACTGGTTAAGCACTAAGTTTTAAGGGAATAAAGTGTTTATGGGTTTTTTTAGTTTGGTAACTCCTTGGGATCAGTAAAAACATCAAGAAATTGGTCCAATACAACAACAATAGATGAGTGAGGAGGTATCTAGGTAGCAATCATAGAGAAAAGTTAAGCAACCTAAGCAGAGAAGAGAGGAACTTTCTTTGACAATAACACTTTGCAATTTCTAGCCGGTCATCATCTTGAGTGAAACAGACTCCTTCACACCCTTAAGAGCCACATGAATGTCATCCTTAGTAAAGGAAATCTGGAGTTAGTTGAAATAAAAAATGGGGCTAAAATTTCTCATCTAGTTTGCCCTAAAAACCATATCATAACCCCAAGCTTAAGGATTATGAAGTCATAAGAAAACAAATGGCCTTGCATATACCACTCAAAGTGTGGGCAGATTTAATGATTGAACATTCTATGACCGTTAGCTATAAAATTATCAACACCTGCTTCTTGCAGATTATAATTTACTTTTTTAGCCACTCTAGGATCTAAGAAACTGTGAGTGCTACCATATCTACCAGGATTGTAAAGGGCTTCTTCTTAACTTCACCCTTAATTCTAATGGTACTAAGAGCATTGCCACCCATGATAGAATGGACATAAACTTCTAGCTCAAAATTATATCCACTGTCATGAGAAATAACCAAGTTCATCCTGTCTCATGATGAAACATCCTTTAGCCCATCTTTAGGAATTTTAAAGGTAATAAGAGTATGCAGTGTTTGAGTTTAGCATTTGTGGCCTAGATAATATCTCTCCTTACATATATAAAATGTACCCAATGGTTTCTTGGCTTCAAGTACAAGGTTAGAAATGGAGGATTTGGTGGGGAGTTTGTGAAAGGTAAAAGATAAAAGGTAAAAGTTGTGGAATTAGGTAAGATTTGGGGCGGGGGCCAGGGGGGAGTATGAAAGTATTTATATATGGAATTAGGATGCTGAGGAACAAAAGATTTCCAAGTAAATTTATTTTTTTAATAAGGCATCAACAAGTTATTCATGTAACTGGGCATATTCATAAGCAACAAATAACATGTATGGTTTAGACAATTTCACTACGGGCCTTATTATATTTTTTAGACCTCTAATGAAGCTAGAAACAAAATATGATTCAAGGAGGGGTTATGAGTTTGCTTATAAACTTTAAGCTCCTTAAATTTTTCTTGATACTCCTCCACAGAAACAATTTGCTAGAGTTTATTAAATTCTTCAATTATATCCACCCTATGTTTCTTATAAAATCTAGCACAAATGTCCTAAAAAAATCCTTCAAAGTGACAATAGGTTTATGCATCAAATAACCTTAAAACTAGATATTAACTTTACCAAAATAAATGTATTGTTGCTATTTCAATTTTATGTTCCTCGACTATTTAAAAAATTGAAAAATAGTTCTCACATTTTCTCACCCAACTTCTAGGTTTTTGCCTATCAAAAAATAAAATTTCCAATTTTGGAAAACAAGAGCTAAAATTACTTTGAACACCAAAATCTGAAGCTTCTTCCAGTGAATGTAAGGTTGAGGATGAATATGGGTTGATTTTCTTGCTACTATCTTCCAAAGAATGAAACTTATTTCAAGCCCAAAACCTAGAATACTCTCATTATTGAGAATTTACAATTCTTTTGTGCTTGTAGAAGATAAAGAATACTGAACTTTTTCTCTTTCTTAATTATCCAAAATCTTTTGGAGCATAACCTCTTGCTTATTGAAGTGTCCTTCATTTGATTGGTCAGTGTTCTCTAAGGATTGCTCCAATAATTCAAACCATTTACTATTAATTTCTCAACGCAATTGAGAATATGTCAAAAATTTCTCAATTTGAGCTTCAATTTTTTGAAGATTTTCCTCCATTGTTTTCATTTTGGTTCTGTTCGCCACTATTGAACTTCTGATCATTCTTTTAAAGAAATGAATTTGAGAATTAGACGCAAGATCACCACTTTAGTATCAAATATGATGTCCTAATTCCAATTGAATTGGGAATTACAGTCTTGGAGGAATTCCAGTGAAGAGAGAAGAAAGGAGACAATAGAGAGGTAGCCAACATACGAATTTCTGAAGGAGAATGAAGAAGAGAGAGAGAGAGAGAGAAGAAAAGAGAATGAGGAAGGAGTTGTTATTATGATTTTCTTATATGTAAACTGTTTCATGAATTACTTTTATATGTATCCTCTCTATGTTGATATCATCATATACCATCTTCATACAATACCTCTCTATAGTACTTCTATATATTTCTATAAGAAGAATCCCAATCACTTTGCCATTGGAGGAATAATTTATTTTCGATCCCTCTTTTGTATAGCCTTATAATAAGACAATCAACATTCTCAAATGAATTTAAAAAAGTAAAAATGAAATCCTTGTCAGAAGATGACCTAAAATACAAAGACATGTTTGATGAGAGGCTTCATTTATTGTCCAAGTGAAAATTAATATTGTTGCTTACAGAAAAATAGGAGAACAAGTAGAAGTAAGCATTGTTCTTCGATCTTCAAATGAAGATTATTTATACAATTTGATTTTGTAATAGCCCAGACCACCGCTCACAGATATTGTTCACTTTGGGCTGCTCATCAGGCCAAGGCCCTCACGGTTTTGCTCTCCCCGCATCCGAAAAATGCGTCTATGGAAAAAAAAGTATATGTACTCTTATAAGGCGTACTTCGATCTTCTCTCCAATCGATGTAGGATCTCACATATTTGCATTCTAAAAACAAGAGAGTTACAAATGAAATTATGAGTTCAGCGTTTAAAGATCTTCATTTGATATGGTAGAAGAGTCATTAAAATATTATTTTAGAAATTAGTTCATAAAAAATCTTTTAACTTCTAATTACCAATCACTTTAACTATCCTTATTGTGTTTATTATAAAATGTTTTCCATATACATGATTAATAAAATATGTTTTGTTGTATACTATTCATAGATTTTAATGAGAATTAACAAGTTAATATTCTTACTAGTTTAAGTTCATTAAATTCCTTTTTTAGCAAAATTATGTTATCAAGCTAAGGATTATTGAACAATACAGAGGGATTTCCTAAAAGAAAAAAGTGGGTAGAGAAAGGAGGGAAAGGCAACCTCTTAACACGACATTAGTACAAGAGATATATGAATAAGTTGGGGGATACATAGTCACACGTATAGTCAGATAGTTATAGCGATGAAACTCCATAGTTGAATAAGAAAGTTCCATCTCCAGTGCAGGGGAAGGAAATAGGAAAGATTTAAGGCCTGTTTGGCTGAGGAGTTAGTAATGGAACATGATGGAACGTAACACATGTCCATTGTTTGGTTGAGGGTTTCATAATGAAATGGAACGAAATAGGATAGAAGTAGACGTTCCATACTAAACCTTCCGAATCGGAAGTTTCTTATTTTCACTAATTAGGATGGAATGGAACGTAATAGGATTTCCTATTACGTTCCATTCTATCCTAAACAGTGAACATAAGAAACTTTCGATTCGGAGGGTTTAGGATGGAACGTAAACTAATAAATACATAGTACCTAATATATCCTCAATAATTTTTCTTAATACTAATTATTTCTTTTAACCCTATCCCCCTTTTCCCCAGACTCATTTATTACGGTCCACAAAAATTGTATATAATTAATAGTATTTTTATATTATTTATCCCTACCTTAATAATAATATGTTTATATTATTAATAATAAATTGTATATAATTAATAATAAAATAATAAACTTTTATTATTTTAAAATAGAAAATATAAAAAAGTTATTTGTCACAGTTATGACTTGAACCGTGACTTTTTAACTGGACATGATTTCTGTTTTAAAATCATAGCGTTAAACCTGCTGTAACAATCATTTTAATATCAGGGGTATAATAGTCGTTTATTATACATTACATTCTATTCTATCCATCTTCCAAATAACATTTCACTACATTATATTATGAACCCTTCCACCCCTCAAAACAACTTTTCACTATATTACATTCCATTTCATTATAAACCGTTATGTTCTATTCAATTCTTTTCTATTAATTAACATCCAACCAAATAGGCCTTAGCGAAGAATAAGGTGAAATGAAATCTTCTATTTTTTTGGAGATTGCCTCCCCATTTTAATTATAAATTGGCTTGGGATTATAATTTCCTAAGTATTCTTTATTTAAATGCTTTTCTTTTCAAAAAAATTGGTAAACTCAATACAAAAGATTAATAAAAGTACATATTTATTACAAAAGATATTAAGGCAACCAAGTTACTAAATTATTCTAAATTAATTTTGTTTATGAAATACATATCTTGCTCTTTTACATAAGGTATTGATATGAATTAGTTATTGAAGTATTCCAATTAATTTTATTTATAAATTATATACCTTGTTTGCAAATAGTAACGTTGGGAATAAGTTAATGAAGTATTATAATTTTATTTTTTTATGAAGTATATACCTTACTCTTTAATTTTTTTTTAAATAACTAATTTAAAGTGTCCAATTTTTTTAAATTTTTAATCAAGTACTTCCGTTAATAATTCACTAATTTGGATAAAGCTAAACCGGGTTCGAATTCGATAAGAACTGGCTTTCATAGTCGTGACGTGGCATATTCCTGTCGGCTTCAAGCCAATCCAAAATAATTCTTAAATTGACTCTACCTCCTTGTGCTCCATCGCCATTTCGACCATCGTCGAAAGACACCATTACCACCGCTGTCGTCATCACCAGTAATACAGCTATAACCGATACGTGAAACAGAAGGAAGAAAAGTTGACCTAATTTCTCGTAATCTTCAGTGTAAAATCGTCAAAGGAACATGACGGAGGACGGCGACGTTAAAGTTCCCTCCGGCGAAACCGCCGCGACCACCGAAGCTTCACAATCGAGACAAAGGTAACAAAATGCAACCTAAAAATAGATGGAGACAACCGAACTAATACAGGGACTTAATTGTCCTTTATTGACTCTTATATTTTAGGGTTTTTTACTAGCCTGGATTGCTCCGGTTTGTATCTATTTGATTGCATTGTTTAGTGTTCCTTCGAATCTTTAGTTTTTGTTAGGTTTGCGTATTGTTGGTTGTTTCTAGTTAATTGATCATTAGAATTCGGAACTATTTGATTGGGTTCAGAAGTTTTTCAATGCTGTGTCAAACCGGTAATCAAGTTTTCTTTTCCAATAAGAATTAGTTGAAGGAAAGGGAGAAATTGTTAAATGAATAGGCTTTTTATAATTTTTGGGACTACTAGGTGGGAAGATATGGGGTTTTTGAACTATAGGATTATATATTTCCGGTTAAAAGTATGTCTTGTCTTATTATGATACTCCATAATTAAACAATCATGAAGCTATAATGTTTGAGAGTGTTGGATACAAACTATTGTGGATGTTGTGTACCTTCTAGTAATTTTTAACATTTGGGGCAGGAAAAAACGTAAGTGGGATCAGCCTGCTGAATTGTTGATTTCAGCTGGTGTTGCAATATCTGGCGTTGTCCCATTGGGAAATGTCTTACCTCTTACTGGGGTGACGCTTCCTGGGGTTACTCAAGTGTCTGGCACTCTTTTGACAAATCCTATTGTGACCAGTTCTGCAATCATTCCGCCAGCAATTCAGGTTCCTTCCGTCCCCCAAAACACTGGTACAGCAGTACCTAAACTAAATCAGGTGAGATACCCTTTTTTAAAGTTATTTCCTTTTTTTCTTCAATAATTCCTTATGATATTATTTTACCTTCATATCATCAACTTGGTTGCTTTGGTCAATCATCAAGACCTCTTTTACTTTAAATCGGTTACGTCTTGTGTTGTTCTCATTACTACTCTATGGTTGTTAAAACACTGATCAATAATTTTAAGTTAACAGATCAATAATTTTAAGTTAACAAGTTGTGATTCTCATTGCAAATATCCCCAGTTTCTGTTTTATCGATCAATCATTTAACAGTTTGAATTCCTATTATGGTCTAGACTGTTTTCTGTCTTTACTTCTTTAAAATTTGCTCTTTTCATTCCAGCCTAAAATTCAGGATGAGTTAATAATTGCTCGAGAAATTGTTATAAACGACGCAGAGCCTTCTGTTCGCTACAAGCTCACAAAACGCCAGACACAGGAAGAGGTGAAACTTACTTCAATGGGTTTTCTGAAATTACCAGATAAATATTGTCCTTTGTTGGAAAAGGACTTTTAAATCTGTTCCAATAACATTTGAAATTGTAAGGATCTTTTACTTGTCATGCAGATTCAGAAGTGCACTGGTGCTGTGGTCATTACTAGGTTCGTAGTCCTTGAATGTTAGTTTGCAATATGCCTTCTTTCCATGCTTTGTTCAAATGTTGTTATTTTCCTTGTCAGGGGCAAATATCGTCCACCAAATGCACCACCCGATGGTGAGAAGCCATTATATCTCCACATATCTTCGGCATCACATGTAAGTACACTTCTTGGGTTCCAAATAGATCTCAAGATTGTTGAGTTGTAAGATGTTTACACTGTTACTTGTAAATGCTTGTGTTATGCCTTACATATGCAAGTCTCTCTCTCCTAGTTCTTTGGTGTCCGATTCCCACTGGAACTGAAATATGAAAATAACTCAGGGATTGGGATAAACTGATGTGATTAAAGTTAATGGTTTTACTTGTGCAGTTAAAAGAGACAGCAGAGAGGATTTTAGCTGTTGATCATGCTGCTTTGATGGTTGAAGAAATGCTGAAACAGGGCAACTTACAACCTGCTTCATCCACTGTCCAAACCTCTCATGGAAATGGTGTGAAGGTATACATGTCATGCATGCCTGCTTGTGAGTTTTTAGTTGAAAAGCTGCTTTAAGCTATCTAACCATGTCAAGTTTGTCAGGCACTGAGCACAAGTGTGTTTTTAGGCTTTGATCCAGACCCAACGTTAAACCTGGCTGCTCGAGTTCGTGGACCAAATGTAAGTTTTACCTCCAATCTAATCATTCTACCATTTGGATCCCTTGTCAGACATGGGTTTTTCCATTATCCGTGTTGCATATGATGGTTTTATATTTTAATCTTTTTTCATTTATTTAATCTTAATCTTGTCTTGTATGTAATGGGATTCCATAATTTAGTTCATCTAAACATTTTTCTTATTATTCTGATCTGAGCCTTTGTGGTGTAACCATGTTTTCTTATTTTATTATGGATTATGAAGATAAAAGATTCTAATGCTTGAAGCTTCTCTCACATCTCCACACCATTGGGAGAGAATGTTTTTGTGTTGGTGGTGGTTCCGTTTTGTACATGCAGGACCAGTATATAAATCATATTATGAATGAAACAGGGGCGACTGTTGTACTAAGAGGCCGTGGTTCTGGAAACATTGAGAAGCAGAATGACATAGGTACTGATTGGCCATATTGATTAGAAAATTTTCAAATACTTGAGTTATTTTTCAGATCATGTTTCCAGTGTGTTGTATCACATGTTTCTCTGTTTTGGTGTAGAAGGAGAGCAACCAATACATTTGTTCTTATCTGCCAGTAATATAAAGAGTCTTGAAGATGCAAAGATTTTGGCTGAAAATCTGCTGGATACTATTAGTTTAGAATGTGGAGCCTCCAGGTTATCAGGATCTGAAGTTTGTTCAAATTTTCCTGTATTGCTTAACTATGCTTTCTATATGTCCTTTTCAGCTAAATTGCAAATTCTGCTCTTAATTGACAATTAACTGCGGCTTAGAACAGTTAATTGGTTTTTTGGACTTTACTGGATTTAATGTGCATTCTATTACATAGAGTTGTGGTCAACTGCTTTTTAATTGGTGTACATTATCCTGTTAGTTGGTACTTTCCTAGACTAATTAAGTTTTCATCAGCAACTGTTTGATTGTAATTGCTTCAGCTTTCCACGTTTCGATTACTTATTGTTTTCTTGATGTCTTGACCATAGGGTTTCATCAAGCAAGGTCTACAATGCTGTCCCACCTCCTCAACAGTTACTACCCGGAGTTCATAGTTCTGGAGATGAAATTAAGTTAAATACAGATTCAACTGTAGGTTTAGCACCGTTAAGAATGAATTTTAAACCATCTATTCCAGCTTCTTCGTTCCCTGCTGTGGCTACTTTCATTCCCCAAGGTACAACATCATTGTCTAAGGGGATTGTAACCTGTGGACATCCCCAATCAAACCCAGGCAGTTATCAGCAGCCTTTAGTAACTGGAGGAACAAGCTATGGTGGATATGGTGGAATATATCCTCAGGCTACGCCTTTGCAACAAGTTGCCCTGGTCCTTAGACAGTCACCTTCTCCCATCAATTCTACCATTGCACCCACAATCTCTGTACCAAGGCCAGAATCAAAGCCAAGTTTGAGCACCATTTCTGAGAATGACAAAAGACCAAATCAGAAACGGAAGTTTCAGGAGTTACCGGCCAACCTGAAAGAGCCTGCACGACATCATCAGGTATGCTTACCTTTTTTCCAAAGATAATATCTTTGGCTTGAGATAATAGTTTTGAGTATAACTTCTAAGTACGAAAACCGAAGGGGAAGGTTAACATGGTATTTAGCATTAGACTTAGGAAGTAGTTCCCTGAAGCATATGTTTTGATTACAAAGTGCTTGATAATGCCTAAAATTTGGTGACTAGCTATTAATCAACTACTATATCATTTTTTACGTCTACAGTGTTGAATGTATACGGAGTTAGAGCCTTTCCAACTATTTTATTGGTCTTAGGTTGGAACTTCTTACAATAGTTGTTTATCAAGTAGATGGATGAACTCTGTCTGGACTGTGAGTTATTAACTTCATGAGAGGGAAACTAACAAGAATGTTAGCGGTGTAGGGTGAGCAGAAGATATATCAAACTAGAGGCCAAGACACAAAACTTACAAAATTTAGTTGCTGGAATTTGAGTTTTAGTTTGGGATTTCAGCTTAGGATGTTGGAATTTCAAGTTAGGGATAGCTGGAATTTTAAGGTTTGATATCGATACAAGTTTTGGGTTTTAGTTGTTGGAAATTTAGGCTAGAATTGTTAGAATTTCAGTGAGGAGTAATGGAGGGTAAGGAAGTAGGAATCACTCCTAGGATTTAAGAATTACTCTTAGAAGAAAGCATGGCACCTGAGTACACATATATTTAAAAAAGTTTTTAGAACTATTCTATTAGTAAAGGGGTTCCTAACTAAGATATCCGAAACAAAATAAAATCTTATTCTAATAAGAATTCTATATTCTTAATTGAGTCTTAAACAACTAGGATAACATATCTACACTTGAGATAACATATCTACAACTAGGGTAATATATCTAACTTACTACCACTACTAATATAATTAGAAAATTTAGCATAAACTAAGTTTGAACTTTTGTTGTCTTTGCTGTCACCTCAACTCCCACTCTTCATCCCACCAAATTCAGGCTTGTTTTTGATGATGCGCCCTCTTTTTATTTCTTCTACAAACTTTAAGCTCTTTGGCGTCAGTTCGTGCACATAGTCTTTGAATTTCCCTTTCTTTTGGGTTACTTCTGCTTTATAATGTAACGGGGAAGGGATTTCACCTGATGCATGAATAGCAATATGTTTCTTGGTATTTTATACAATTCAGCGTTCAGGATTTTTGTATGATAATCTAGGGAATGGTCACATAGACAGGTTTGGTGGTTTTGTCAGTGATCTCATCTTACCATTGCTAAGCCAGTTACGCTTTTTTATGATTGGCCACCAGATTATCTATAACCATAGAGGAGCATTTCTGTTGGTCATGTAAATAACATTAGTCCTGGAATATTTGTTTTTCCCAATTTCATTTAATTGCATTTGAAGAAGTCTTTTTTCTTTCTGGGTCTGTCAAAGCCAGTTTCATGAATTCAATGACCATGTGTTGCTTAAATAGACTTATCCTTGAGTTCTTTCCTGCCAGTGCAACATTTTATGGTCCCAAACGTAAGGCAGCAGATATGTGTTACTCTTACTTCCTACTATAATTGCATTAAGTTGTAACTTCTTGTTTTGGAAAGAGAGATAGACAAGTGTGGAACTGATTTAAGGCTTTTAATCCATGGTGCCCTGTGATGCCAACTGCAGCTTTCAAACTTGATTTTCTGATTCAGGATTTTTTGTTTAACTTACCAAATGACATTTTGGGCAACGGTGGTGAGAAGAACTAAATTTCTTCGTGAATTCGTTTGCATTATTTTTAGTTAGCACCTTGATTTGCAATGTGAAGCAAATTTTCATATTTTAGTTAGTGGATAAGGCATGGAATATGGGTGCTTTTATTGATTTTATCATTTAGAGTAGTTTAGAAACTAGATCTTTTGTCGACTCTCAGTGAGTATTTCTGGTCAAATAAAATATTCTGTAATAAATTCTCTGGTTTGTAAAATCTTAGTTGTGTTCAGGATTTTTCATTTAACAAATGACAGTTTGGGCAAGCGGTGTTGAGAAAAACTAAATTTCTTCGTGAATTTGTTTGCATTACTTTTAAGCATCATCTTGGTTTGCAATGTGAAGCAAGTTCTATTTTACTTTGTGGATAAAGCATGGAATATGGTTGTTTTCATTGGTTTATAATTTAGAGTAGTTTCGAAACTGGATCTTTTATAGACTGTCAGCAAGTATTTCTGGTTAAATGAAATCTGCTATAATTAATCCTTTGGTTTGCAAAACCTTAATTGTGTTACTTTCATTATCTCATCATCATTGTCACTACCATATGATCTATAACTGTGTATTTTAATTTCCTTGCAGTAAAAAATTATATTTCAATCTGACTTTCAGTGCTTAATATTCCAGGTATTTTCTCTGACCTTCTAAGCACCTAACAGGCTGATACCAGACCTCTCTTTGGGGCTATTGGTTTGTATGTTTAACAGGGTTTCCAATCATGGAGGCACTCAGCAATCGAGATACGCTAATTCAAAGCATGATCAAAGCCCAATAAAATATTTCTTCGGTTATTTGTTATCATTTAAGTGGAAAAATTGTCTGTGCCTTTCAGGAGTTCATGTTTTGACATTATGTTGTCATGAAGTACTACTTGGGTTTCTTAGAGTTGAAATTCTAAAAGCCAGTTCTGATATAAATATTATTGGGTTGAATATTGGGCGGCTGATCTTTCCTTCACAAAAGTTTTGAGCTATTATATTCTTAATTGAAAGAAGCTAATTTCCTGATTATCTAAATAGTAAAGTGGGAAAATTAAAAAAAATCTGAATCAGATCTGTTGTGATGGTGCTGGATGGACGCAGTTTCCCCACCTGGAGTTTTGCCTGCATTACTTAATGTTTGAATTTTCTTATTGAGCTATTTTACCTAGGACAGATTTGTGTTTAAAAAACTTGAATGCTTTGCCTTTTTCTCTGTCACAAAGACCATCTTCTTAGATACCCATATCACTCCACGAGCTAAATACTGACTTCATTGTATTATGAAATTTTGTTACATGAACATAAATTACTTCATTTA
Source organism: Erythroxylum roraimae (assembly GCA_027568915.1). Taxonomy (NCBI): domain Eukaryota; kingdom Viridiplantae; phylum Streptophyta; class Magnoliopsida; order Malpighiales; family Erythroxylaceae; genus Erythroxylum; species Erythroxylum roraimae. Next base: position 12,783,642 of record JAOSBL010000008.1, read on the forward strand.
CATGTTTAAGATTTCAGCTGTTACCTGCTATGCCAATTAAATAGGGTTTTTAAGCTACCAGTACAACATGCTACCTTTCTGATCTCTTTGAGATGGTTACAGTTCATGTCATCTAATTGATATTGAGATAATAGGTTTGTATTTGTTTCCTTCTAACTCATTGCAGGGACCAGACTTTACGAAATCTATTGAGCAATCTTCAAGAGATTTGGGATTGGAAAGTGCATCTCCTGTGCCAGCTTCGAGGAAGTTGATTCAAACTTCATCCAGTGCTATGCCACCCCCACCTCCTCGAGCCATGCCCCCGCTTCCTGTTCCACGAACCATGCCTACGCTGCCACCTGTACCAAAATTCAGTTCTAAGCCACAGGACAATGACAATTATACAAGTAAAGTGAAATCTGAAACTGTACCTGGTATGCTGCAACTCTTTGCCCATTTGACTTTGTTCAAGTTAATTACCTGGTATGAGCTATTCTTACATGGAATTTAAAAACAAAATGATCAGAATAGATGATATCCTTCTGGCTTTTTAACTTTGCAATCTAATCTTTTTTGTGAAATAGTAAAGACTATATTCAACGCGGATTCTTTTGCCCTTGCACTTGGGAATCTTTATAATTCCTTATCTGGAAGCTTGTGGTCTTGCGTTGTTGAACCCATACTTTCATCTTAAAACTGTTCAACTTTTGCAGATACTTTGATCAAACTAATGGAGTATGGGGAGGAGGAGGATGATCCTGAAGGAACTGGTGAAGAATCGGTTCATGGCAACTTCAGTACTCTGACAGTTCGTAAACCATTTTGGGCTATATAATGCAGTGATGCTTAAACCAGAGTGCTATTTGGAGCAATCAGTAGTGACCTTCTTTTCTGATTGTGGAGAAACAAATTGAAAGGCTTTGAGGCTCGTGTTATGCATGCAGGCTATATGGATCAGTTTTGCTGGTGAGGGGATCTGGCTCGTCTCAACACTTGATGTACATAGGTTAAAGTAATTGTCCTATTGTATTTGGTTGATATGAGAGTAGGTGTAAATTGAACACTTCTTGGGTGCAGATTCCAGGAAAGCATTGAAATAAATTGTGAAACTTCTGCTATATATGTCTCCTAGAGACCTGGAAAATGAATGGCATATTGTTTAAACAGATTGTTGAACATCTTCAGAATATAACTAAATTTGAGCATGATATTCAACTTATTTGTCAGCTCTCATTAATCACAGAGGGCCATAAAAGTTTGATACCTTTCCCCTCCCAAGTTTTACGAGGATCCGATCCGATCACCCTGATATTCCATAGATGCTATTGTATGAGTTTTAACCCCAAGACATAGCAAGGGAAGGGATGATACCTCAAAGGTATTTTCACTCGTATGGTTGTCAATCAAGGAAATCATGTAAGTTCCAAGTAAAAGTTCGACATACAGCAACTACCTTCTTAGATACAAAAATTCTCAGAAAATGTCAAATGTTGAACGGAAGATCATGAAATCATTGTTTAATTCTTGTCTGGAGAAATATGTTTTAAACAATATGCAATTATTTCAAGTTATGAAAAAATTGTTGAAGATTAACTGTATAAAAGAGTAGGTGATGTATATTTTTTAATATGCATTTATATTTCATTAATTTAATTTTTTATTTTACCTATCAAATATTTCTTTTATAGAAAAATTTCCCAATAGCTTTACATATTTTTTTTGTTATTGTGTTCACAGGTAGCATCATGTTTCTTGTATAGAACTATCAACATTTTTAATCAACTCGTGTAATTCATTAGTCCCCTAAAGCCTAAACGTACATTTCCCTGCAAAAAAGCCATATGAGAGGAGGAATTTGACCGAACAGGACTTGTTGATAAAATTCAACGCCTCTAGGACTCATGCTATGCCAGACCTTCACAAGAGCTGCTATTGGCCACTGCATTCAACGAAAGAAGAGAGAGAGAAAGGCATGGCAGAATAGGTTGAAATATTAATTTCTTCAAAAGGGTCGTCTCACTTGAAAATGATGACGCATCCCCCGTAAGCTGTGATATAGGCTTTTGGGGACCTACGGGCACTTGGTCAAGACCATATAATTGACCCTGACTATGATTTGATGGCTCAAATGTCGCCCCCTCTGGTCATATTTTTGGCCTCAGATTCAATTAATCTGCTCTCTCGCTCCGGATATTAATAATAATCTGTTCTAATTTGACTTGACTATAAATTAATAAACTTAATTAAATTTTGAATCATAGTGGATTTTCATAATTTGGTTCAATCAAAGTTTGAACTTCAAATAATAAATAAATGCAACCATTAGTAAAATACTTTACTCCCTAATCTCTCACAGATTTAATGTTGCTCCAAAATTTTTAGTTATTTTTGAGACTGTAGTTATATACTAGAAAGACTCGTAAGCCAATTTCTTAAGTTCTGCAGTTGAAATGGTTTGCTACTTTCATATGCAACTCATTTAGACATAAAAATTTTCGATGACGACACATGAAGTAGTACGAAGTTGAGCAAAGTGAAAATTGGACAGAAGGTGAATCCAACTTCGATACAGTTTTTTGTTAGAAAAATCTGCAGAAGCATAGCTATATGTTGCATAGAGCTCAGCTTATGTGTGTTGTTTATGAATCTTGTACAAGTTAACATAGCCAAGGAAGATTAGAAAAGAATATTTCACCACCTCTTGGTAAAATTTACAAGGTTCCTGTTCGTCTGTTTTACAATGTTATCTCCTGTGGGGATGCTGCACTTGTTTTGGCAGTCCCTCAAACATATCCTCCAAAGATGACTCTAAATCATCAGCGCTGTACTTAAGGTTATCACTTACATGATAACTATGCCTTCCAACAAATGTTCGATAAGCAAGAATCACCTTGTTAGATATTGAAATTCTCAGGTCTTTTCGTAGTTGATCATCAGGGATGGACCATCCTTTCTGGTTCTTGTAAACCTCCTCAAATGCAAGATAAAAGCTCCGGAGCTTCTCCTTTAGAAGAGTATTCGAGACAGAATTAGAGCTGGAAATCCCCTCATCCTTCAACAAACCAAGGACTGAACTCCAAGTAACTCTCTCGTAATTCCAGGCATGCTGTTGGACTTTCCAGTTGCGCTTCCGAATCCAATCATCTCCAAAGATAAGCCTAAGTTCTGAATTCTTAACCTTTTGCGCCATGTAGTGAATGTTATTGATTAGGAATACCTGTCGCAAGGAAGGATTTTTGTACAACTTAGCCTTATCCTCGATGTTTCGTTCTAGAATTGAAACAATTGATAGGAAGTGACAAGCCATTGGGGTAATAGCGCATGCATCTTCACTTGCGCTCTCTTCTCCCAGGGCTGGACTCTTATCAGGACAAGTTTCAACAGCATCCTCTCTACTGTGGTCTTCCAGGAGCAGATCAAGTGTCTGATGGTAGTCAGTAAGGGTTCTGATGTAGTTCATCACATATTTTGTTAAAGGATGAATTCCGCCTGTTGCAAGAGGCGTTGTTGACGTACATGTTGCAACAGCATTCTCAAATTCAAGGAATGCTGCCCTCACTGCATCCCCCAATCTCCTTAAAACTTCATGGAATTCGGTTCTTACAGAAGAAGCAGCCTCATCCGAGTATAAAGAATCTATATCAGGAAGCAAATCTTCTAGGACTTCATACATTTCAAGAATGGGATACAACTTCTCTGTTTTGTGTGGCCCAATAGAGATGGCTTCCCCAAAATTCAAAAGCTGAAACATTGAAGGCTTTGAAGCTTCAGAAAAGCACATCAAATTTACTACTCCAAGGTCACCAAAAACTTGTTCACTAAGCCATTTCTCACCCATAAGATAGATGCGCACAAAAGTTTTCATTGCTCGAGCCCATCTCTTCATCTTGGAACTTAGGTTGCCCCACTCCAATTTTAGAACATCCCCAATGCTCATTTTCTCCATCTCAAGAACAAATAAGCATTCATCCAACACATCCCTTCGAACGTTTATATATGCTTGCAAACATTCACGACCATAATTGGATTTGAACATAATATTTGCAATACATCTGAGGTCATGAATCTTATCTCGATGAACCAGATCAATGATGAATTCTTCTGAGGTTCTGTTGAGACTATCTCTGTAAAGTGATTCATCCAATGATTCATCCCCAACAAAGACAACTGACCGCACATCTGCAAATTCCTCTTCACTTGACCCGAAAGATAGAAGATCTGGGTCATAAGGCTGACTGTTTTGAACGAGAATGTTCTTGAACTCTTCTTCAAGCCTTGCCATCACCATCTGAAGAACATTATGAGCTCTCAGTAACATCTCCTTTACCCCATCCTCATTGCTCAGGGACAAAGCTTCCAATTTTTCAGTCAATGTTCTGGCTTCATCAACAGTATTTAGATACTTTGTAGCTTCATCAGGACCACGTTCCCATATTATAGATTGGTCGGCCTCCCAATTTAAAACCTTTGCCTGAATATCATTTAGTCGTCCTTCAAAGTCACTTATTTTGTCAAACTCCTCCTGACAGATTAAAGCCATGGAAGATAATTGAGAACCTAAATCAGAGAAAACCTTCCTTTCGTCATTTGTAAGGTTCTTTCTCGACCCTATTGCCCTCAAGATTAGCTTTGCCGCAGCGACCAAGTTTTCTTCCGTTTCTACTTCTACTTCTGGAGTTATAGGCTCAAAGTTCCCCATAATAAATGAGATGATGGCAGCTGTTAATTACCAACCACACAACAACTCCAAATCCACAGTTTGCTTCTCTGAAGAAATCCTCACCAGCATGCTCAATCAGGTCCCAAAATTCGAGCAGCGCAACACAAGATCCTTCAATAACAAAGTCAAAATGAATGCTATAGACCCATAATCTAGATATCTAGAAATTGACGTCAACGAACAAAACGAACTTCAATACGATATAGGATCAGAAAACGAAGCAAAGGTACAAGAACCCAGTTGGAAAACATCCAACGACAACCGGAAGGTTAGGATCGTAACACTAAAATGAAAGACACACTACAAGCAAAGACGGAAAGGAAAACTAGGGGGGAAAAAAAGTTTGAATCAAACCTCAGAAAGAGCGCCAATTAAGATGTAAACTCCAGTAACAGCAAAGCAGAGAAAGAAAATTAAGAACTTGCAAATTGCTTAGGTGATGTGTAGGGGCGGGCAGTACAAAGAAGCAAACCACACTTGGAATGCTCTGGTTTAGTTTTAAATTAGTTTGCAGATCTCTCTCCCCCTCACCTTTTTAGTTAGTCCGAGAGAAGAAAAGTTTATTCTTTTTTATCGTCAACTATCTCACTTTTTGTGGTTTTTGTCCTTTTATATTCTGTGGTTTACAGTTCCGAGGCATGACAGTTTCCTTGTTGACTTGCGTTTGTTGTCCGCCATTCTCTCTTAGAATTAGAATATTTAGGGATGGAGTTTCCAAGTGGGCTCTCTCCGTCTGTCTGTCTCTCTCTCTCTCTCTCCACTTCATTGATTCCAATCCAAATTGTTGGCCGAAAAGTTTGTATCCCACACCATTGGCGACAACGATCTATGTAAACATATCTTCTATGAACCAAAAGAAGCGGCCTGAGGTTGCAGAAATAACCAGATAACTTATTTTTGAAGTGAAGCATGGCGCCCTGAAAATTTTTGAGTTGAGATGACATTCAAGTGGGCTTCTTTCAAAACAATTGGGATACGTGGCTAGATCCTCTTATAAATTACGTGAAGTTAGGGCATGCTTGTTTGGGGGGTATGGGACAAAAGTTACGGGTATACTTTGAAAACTAAAGCTTGGTATCATCCTTTCATTACACAGGTAACATTATCATTCCTTGTTTTCTGGTAATAACCCATTCCTCTAGTAATCCAGACGAATGGGAATCATTGTTCAACTCTTACCTACATTTCTCTTATGTGAGAACAAACACTATTTTTTTAATTTTTCATTAAATATTTTTAATTAAA
>JAOSBL010000008.1:12803676-12814481 GCA_027568915.1 Erythroxylum roraimae
AGCGATTGGCTTATTAGACCTAATCCATTCAGATGTATGTGGTCCGATGTCCATCCATGCCAGAAGTGGTTGTCTTTACTTCATTACCTTGTACAAAACGCATTAAAAGCGATTGTCTTTAAGACACTACTCTAACAACAGCTAGTGGGATATCACAATCCTCTGTTTGTTCTATGTCCTCTGTCTCCTGATTTTCAGTTTGCTTAACAGTAGCAGCTGAAGTTAGCATATTGGCCCACTCAATCCGACAATGCTCAAAATATTTGGAAGTGAACTCATTCGTGCTACTGTTTAGATTCTCCCCATTTTCTGTATTGAAATTGTCCAGAGTTATCTTTCCTTGGGAAATATGTGTGACAACTTATTCAGTCCTCACACCAACTCTTTGATTACCATTGTCTTCATCACCAGTAACTATACACCAATATGCAAACCCACGACAATACTAGTAGTTTCATCCTCTGCATGAAAGCTATTTGTAACAACTTTGGATGTCCCGACATGCAATTGCACACATGATTCCTCACAACCTAGAGAATCACTATGTTTGACAACCACCTCATAGTTCAAAGGTTCCTGCATAACATTACATTTTACCAATCTAGAACCAGCAAGGGACTTGACATGAGACATCTCAAAACAATTAACCATCTTAAAATTCTCAAACCCCAACTGCACAATTGTATCCTCGCAGAACATAAAGTTCTTGCCATCAATAGGATTAACTATCCTATTTTTTTGCAATGGGTCCAACAAATCATTACTTGCTATCTGCCCATCCTCGATCAACAGTGAAGAGCCAACAACAATCTCCACATAAGCCAACTTCTCTCCTTTGTCAACTATAATTTGCTTTTTTTTAGAATTAATCAGCAGACTACCCTCCTCTGAGGGACCATAACAAGAAACATCAGTGACTCCCTCCGACTCTTTTCCATGTCTAACTTCCTTGCTAAGGTCCTCATGTCATCCTGAGTGAAAAACCCTGCCTGTAGGAACCCATTTCCTCATAGTGTTGTTCGGCTACCAATGATAGCTTATAGGAATCACCACTTTCTTCATCTCCCCATTCTCACCTAGTCTAAGAATCGGGAGGCTATCAGGTAGAATCAAACACTTAGGAATTTCTATACATAACTTCGCATAACCTATCCTTTCCATAGAGACAGTAAGCAAATCCATACAAACTGGCTTACCTAAGGAGCTAGCCACATAATTGAGACCTACAACTGTCTAGAACTCCATCGGAAGGTTGTGGAAATGAACCTATATAGGGATGACCTCGAATAGGCTTTTGTCCATGTCCATTCCCGGCCTCCACTTTTTTGAAACAACGGCTGGTCACCGAAGTGCTAAGGACCCTATTCCGACAATCAGAAATCATCAGCAAATTTGAACAAAATTGAGCCATCTTCTCTCAACATGGCCTTTTGTTGCCCCCTTTTCCCCCCACCTGGCTTTAGCCCATGTGTTAGTTACCGAGAAGGCCAATCTTTTAGACCAGAAGAAACTGACCAACGACGAAGACCACGCTTTCACTCCAGCCTTTAGAAGTTCAATCGGAGGAGTTAAGATCTTTCAGAACATTGTGATAGTGATGTAGAGCCCCTTTGTTATGTTGTTTAGGGTTAAATTTACGTCATGACTCATCCGTCGTATTTTTCCCCATGTCTGTTGAGGACGTGTTAGTGCGCCTCTCCGGGGAGCCTTGAAGGGCTTCTTTACTAAGAACTAGGAATTCATCTTTGGAGTGAGAGGCTTCCCCAATCTCCATAGTCGATGAAGGAGGACCCTCCACTGAGAAAAACACCATGGAGCTGCTATGGAGCTTGTGTAGGTAGCATTGAGATGAGTTCAGATCTAGAGGTGGTGCTCTTAACGCCTTTCGTAGATCTGGGTCACCCATACCTCATGCCTCGCAGTTCTGATGTTGCGACTTTTTGATGAAATATTTCCCTCAGATTACCAGTTGGGAAAAGGAGGGCATAGCTGAACACCTGATCCTACCAGAGTATTCACTAACAAATCGTGTTATATAGCATTGCAAACAGAAGGTTAGACTATACCTTGGTTTAACCACTTATGGAAGAATTTCATGAATCAGAAAGTCTCAATATTTACCTGGTTAATTATTAAAAACAAGATCTGTATACTAAGAATATATGGTTTGACGCATATGATCCAACAGGTGTGTTGTGCAAAGAAGTTGAAGAAGATCAGGAACACTTATTCTTTTAATACAAATACTCCAAAGCAGTGTGGAGTAGAATTTTACACTTGTTTACAAATAATTGCTCTTCTTATAATTGGCTAACAACTCTAAATTGGATTACTTGAATTGCTAAGCTAAAGGTGCATCAACTTTTACAACAACAATCTACTCCTTGTGGAAAGAAAGGAACAAATAGATCTATAGACATGAGGAAGTAAACAAGCATTAAATAGTCAAAGATATCATCAATTGGATCAAATCCATTATGATTGCTAAAACTGCTCAGCATACTTCATCTATAGGCATTAGGAACAACTGAATTTTGTAATCCTAAATTATAATTTAGTCAATTAGATCAGTAATTTGTACTATCTTGAGAACTCAATGTAACTTTGTTATTGTTAATATAAATTTTATTCAATTTCCAAAAAAGATATTCTACTTTGACCGTGTGTTATGCAAGATATTATATAGTTAATGTGTACTCATTTAAGAGGCTACATCCTCTAATAAATTAGCTTAAATACAAAAATTATATATTGAACATGGTTGATATCTGAAAATTATCTTTTCCTTCCTCTCTAATAAAATGTAAATTCATTAACATTACATATTCATTCAGTTGCCCTTTGAAGTTTGTGATTTTTTTTTTCACAAATATGTTAGCTGTACAAATATTAGAAAAGAGGGCCATGAGTGTCTACTTCAAATTAGGTAAACCTCATTCTTTCCCAAAAAAAAAAGTTAATTGCTAATTTAAATAATCTAAATGTAGTGACCTTAAATTGAAATATATACAAAAGTTCGTCTATTAGAACTTAACAAGTATTTAAACTTATAAGTTTATCATAATTTAGTGGATGCATATGATGAATGATTATGCATATGTTATGTTTTATGATATAGGACCTGTTTAGCAAATAGCTAATCAGCTATTTTTTGGTGGATTAAGATGTATTTAGCTATTGAACCATATCAAACAGCCAATAATCATGTTTGGTAATTAGCAGATTGGGTTAATGGATTGAACCCAACTGCTGTTTTTGAAGACACTACTATGATCCTGTTTGGTAATTAGCGGATTACATTAGCTGTTAGTTGATTTTATCAGTGGATTAATATAGCAGATTTGACCAACGGATACATCAACTGTTTATTTAAAGATGTTTGATAAAATTAACTATTTAGTATTAGCTATTTATTTGTAAAATGACTTACAAGGGTATGACTTAAAAAAAGATTTATATGGACACAAGTATTAGCTATTTATATTTTAGTATTTCTTTGAATATTCTCATAAGAATTTAGATAGAGCAAAAGAAGTCAACATTATCATTTTCTCCAATGTCTTCTATCAAGTCTTAAGAATATCGAAAGCTCCCTCAATACAACTTCTCAATGATGAATGAGCTAGATTAAAACTTCTTGAGATACTTTTAGTTTTGCACCACGAAGGGCCAACTGAAGAACTTGAAAGATCACAAAAATGCCACTAAGAATAAGCTTGAGAATGAGGTCGGTCGAATCACACCATGAGTTTTTCCTCAAATACAACACCAACGAGCTTAATATGAAATTGGGTCTATAAAAATGATATCAATTTAATTTATAATTTAAGCGAATATAATTTTTTACTATTTAATTTTATTTTTTAAAATTTAAAAATTGAAACTATACTTTTTAAATATTAAATTAAAATAATTTTTAAAAAACTGTTTATATTAATCTCTTAAAATTTAATCATAAATAAAAATAATTAATTTAAATTTGAATTATTAATTTTAGATTAAATTGAATTGAATTAAATACAACATACAAGTGATAATAATATTATATACAAAATATTGATATTAAAAAGGACCTAAATATCGGGTCTATACAAAAGTAATGAATGTACTATAATTAGAGATAAAAATTTAAAAAGTAATTAAACATTTGAAAATTTAATTTAATATTAAATATTTTAAAATTTTAATTTAATGAGTAACTTTTTAAAATTTGTACAAATTAAGTCAAATTTATATATTTATCTTTATCTTTATCTCTATCTCTTTTAGTAATTTGTAATAACTTTTAGATATAGTTGTCTTTTAGTCCTTTAATTTCTTAGCTACCGGAGGAAAACACTCCTTGTATTAGCGTTTTCAAAATCAACGGATTGAGTTCAATTCGCTGACCTAATCAACTGATTACCAAACATAATTATCAGTGGTTTAATATGGTCAAATAGCTAAAACCTTTCAATCTGCCAAAAAATGATTGATAAGTCATTTACCACACAAGGCTTATAAGGAGCATTTTCAAACAGAGGCTGAAAAATTAAGGGACAAAAAGACGATTGTGTCCAAAAGTTATTAGAAATTACTAAAGAGATAGAAACAGAGATAGAGATAGAGATAGAAATAGAAATAGAGATAAGTTTATCCTATTCTGATAAATTTCATTCTTTTAATCGCACAACAAATTTAACTTTATTAGTAGCTACAACCTAAAATCGTGAGATTAGCAGTGTATCAACCGACGAGGTTAACATCATCGGTGAGGTTAACATCATCGATCAAGATCCTAAATTTATACCTTCAGATGTATTTGAAGATGTTAAAGTTAACTCTACATAAGAAGGTGTTGAATAACTGAGAACTCGAGAGATGATAACAATTCATGATAATATTGCTTCTAGCTTAATGATAGTTAGACACCGTTCTTAGATTATTATAAACCTTTGTTTTAAATGATAGTGTTGACCTCTTTTTCTCTATCTAAATTCTTATGATAATATTCAAAAAAAATACTAAGATATAATACTCATATCTTTATAAATCTTTTTTTTAAAGTCATGTCCTCATAAGTCATTTTACACATAAACAACTAACACTAAACAACTCATTTTATCAAATATTTTTAAATAAACAACTGATGTTATCCACTGGTCAAATCAGCTATATTAATCCGCTGTCAGCTAACAGTTAATGGAATCCGCTGATTACTAAACATGGTCATAGAAAGAAACTCCAACTTATACTGAAAAGTTGGGACTTGGGAGACAAGTGATATTCATTACCATTAAATGACATTTATGTTTAGTAAGTGCTTTTATAATTTATCATGCAAGTAATTATTAATTAGTAGATTTAGCTTAGTTGTTGTGTATATTTATTCAAAGTATCCACCTCATAAATAAGAGGGGGTGCTTAGTTAGTGGGTATAAGAAGAAAAGAAAGGATAAGGAATGAGAAAGAATACTTGGTAATTTATTATGATTGGATGAACAATATTTTTATATCAACTTTTGGGATAGTAGTGCATGTTCCTTGATTATGAGAAGAATAGAAGTAATTCTATTTCTCACTATATTTATTATAAATTTTATTACCATTTTTCTAACTGAACTAAAAATTTGTTTTTTAGAGAATGGTTAAGTAACCTTTGATGTGAAATTCCTCTCATCCGCTAAAAAAAGAGTTTGCTAGTCGAATTTCGCATAAAAAAAAGAAAAATAGAAATGAATCGATAAGTGAAATAATTATGAAGCAAATGCGTCCAAGAACATCCAATCATCCTACTTTTCTATTGATGTATAAACTCTCGGCGGTAAGTTCCCATAGAGCTATCAACTTGAGACTTCTTGATAAGTTCCCGTAGAGATATCAACTAGAGCCTTCTTAAACGTAAAATCAATGATAATTCTACGTGGACATTATTGTACGTAAATCATAACTACATATCAACAATTATTTGGTCTTCGGTCTTCAGCTTGTTAAGCCGCCCCTTTTATTCTATCACATACTAAAGAATGTTACTAATCCTAGTCATTCACAATGTATTGTAATAGCTAATGTTTTCTAATACAAAAATCTAATTAGCATAATATATGGACTTTTGTTTTTAAGTTCGAGCACCTACACAGAATGAAAAAAAAACATAAATAAGAAGTTTCAGAGAGGGAGCTGTATGGATAATAATTCTACCAAAAAGAAGAGAACTACGGCGAGCTCAGAAAGTTGAATCAACTGAACATTTGTGTGTGACCCGTGACTCTCGTAGTTAAATGCATGCAACGGCATCCTTCTCCTCTTTACCACGTATTAGTAATAAATGTCAATTAACACAGATACAACTTTTTGGTATATTAGGAAAGACATTAATGAGTTTTTGGATTATAGGACAATTATCATCCTTCGAAGAGACAAATTCAACAAGAAGTCATCAAGAAACAGCTATACCAGCCAAAATAAGCCTCATCCCCCCAGGGGTCTTTGGATACAATTATTGCTCCAGGAAACAAATGACCCTAATGCAATTATGATCAAAATTAAGCGAAACACAGTCTCGTCCAAAGATGTTAGTCTCCGTTCCTAGATATTTTTTTTTAAATTTCAAGAACGGTGCGTAAAAATGCTTCAAATTGTAGTTTTTGTAGCTCTCACTATTATGAATTACTTGAATTGAATTATTTTTAGTTAGATCTTTATTAAAATGAATTTATCAAGGATCACTAGAGAAACTGGCATGTTGTTTATCAGAAAATCTACTGTTGGTAGCATATATATAATCTAACGTGTGAATTCAAGATGGTTTCACGAAGTTAGGATAACACGTGCATAGTGGAAGTATGTTGTCTTATTGGGATGCATTAATCCAACCCACCACAGAAATAGACGCAAATAAATAGATTCCAAGTCACAAGTCATAAAATGGCGACTCCTTCGCTTCGGATCCAACCCAAGTAGAATGAATTGTAGTGGGAGTATTCCCTGTACACTGGATTTGATACGTGCGCATTTATTTCTCAAAATTATTTGGGTGAAGAATGACACCTTGTGGGGCAATTAATGTCAGGATCAGGAAGCTATTTTCCTGTAATGACGTTTTGACCGCTTCAAAATTTTTTAATACAGTCGAGGAAAGGTTTATTCTTCGCTAAGGCCGTTGTTAACGTTTCAATAAAGTGGAAATTAGCGTCGAAAATTACTGACGGAATATAAAAGTTTTTTATCGGTAAGCTAAAATAGCGACAGAATTTAGCGACATAATAAGTCATCGGAGAAACGGTCGTAAGTAATAATTGGCAACAAAGTACATATTTTTCTTGGACAATTTTGTCCTTTCCTATAAAGTTGGACAACTATTAATTGCATTTGTTGGGTTTTTAAATAAATTATCGGTTAAATTACGTAATTTAATCCAGATAAAGATAATAAAGGGGTCTAATAAATGATCTAGATTAATGGGTCAAAGCCCGGGTGAAAAATGAATTTCAATTAGTGTGGACCAGACCCATATCGACCTTATAATGGGGAAGCCCGATATGGAAGCTATATAAAAGTTAAGTTCTCTTACAGTTACTCATATCAATCGCAAGCATAAGGAATCTCTGACCTGTTAGGAGAGCTTACATATTGAGAAAACTGTAGAAAGGCCTAAACCACGTGCTGGGAAACACTTTCCATAAAGGTCCCAGGAGATTCGTGATCGTTTGGAGCTCGAAATCGACATCAGAATCAGAGATGGGACCGAAATAAGGTATTCCACATTACCTTTGTTTTTAATCCTTTCATGTAGATCCTGGGTACGTAATAAGGTTTGTACTGTGTATTACATGTGGTATCAGAGTGGTTACATGATTAGATCGCTGGAGCGTCACATCGCTCCAACGAGCGATGGATGCGCTGCACGCGCGACATGAGACCCACGCTCCCATGAGCATGGGGGGCATTTACGTGGCACGCCAGATGGAGGACACGTGGTGCGAGTGCGTTGCACGCGCTGCATAGTAGACGTGCATTTGTGCGTGGGTTACGAGTGACCTGCACGTGCCAGACGCATCTGACGCGCGTCAACGCACTCGCGTACATCATGCTAATGTCAGCCGTAAGGATGCCCTAGGGTATTTTGGGTCAGTTTCTGGTTCCGAAAAATTTATAATGTAAGTTTTTCCATTTTTTGGATTTATTACATTAGTAATAAATTAAAGTTTAATTCCAGGAAAAAGAATTAAGGTATTCTGAATCCAATTTCAAGTGAATTTTTATGCTTTGGATATCTGATGAGGGAGATACATGAGGTTCTTGTGTCTCGGGTCTCATGTTTAGTGTTCGGGATTACATGATAATCGATTGGAAAAGGAATTAAGACATTTTGAAGCCATTTTTGAGTGAATTTTGTGCAATGAACTTGCCATAAGGGAGATACATGAGGTTTTCGTGCCTTGGGTAGTCAGTTCAGTACCTGGTGACGCATGATAGTCACTCTATTGAGATTTTTCTTTTACAAAAGTCTCAAATGAAGTTTTCAGAGAATGTCTTCAGCACGAGTGTGTGACAATGAGACTATGCATTTGGTTTTTTTGCATTTATTGATGTTACATTGTCACATACTAAATGCCCATAAAGAATGTGAGGATAACATAAAGAAGTATCCCTTGTATTTGTGGACTTTTTGAGTGATGATGAGGATGTAGTCACCACAGTGGCCTTTCGAGTCAGCATTTTGAATTGTTCTACCTACAAGTTAGGGGATGTCTCTGGTCTCATGTTTGGTTATTCTACCCACAGGTGTTGGCCTTACATGAGATTTTGAGATGTGCATAAAGGCATTGGATAGAGAAAAGTCATTGCTTGAATGATCTATTCGCCCACAGGTGGTAGTGTCATGAGAATTGATGATTTGTATTTTGATCGCTTTTATGTGGAGGTCTAGTTGCATATATTATGTATTCAGCACACAGGTGTTTCATAATATGTGTGACCGGATTTTCAGTAAACATACTATTTAATGGCTTGAGTATCGCTGTTGTCCTACATTTGTGCTGATTTAAAGATTATCATCTTGAAGTCACCTTTTTAGTTAACAAAATTAGTGTCACCATTGAAACCCTGTTCGGTTTCAATACAAAGAATTGGACAAAGGATGTATTGAATGTTATGGAGATAGTTATGGTTAATATAACCATACGGACGGATAGGCCATCTCCACCTACAACTATAAACTCGAGAGTTCATAAAACAGCCTATGAAACCTGGGATCGGTCTAACAAATTATATCTGATGACCATTAAAAGATCCATTCCTAACCATCTGCTAAGTGGACTTCCGGACAAAAACATAGCGAAGGAGTTTCTTGGTAATGTCTCCCAGAGGTACACAATCTCATCTAGTGTTGAGACAAGTGCCTTGATGAAAGAATTATTCTCCATAAGGTATACAAGAGAAAAGGGAGTAATGGAGTACATATCGAGAATAGTTCATCTTTACAGTAGATTGAAGATGTTGGGACTTCAATGCTTTGATAGGCCATAGCGTTACTAAGGAGGAGAAACTCAAGTTCGCTACTCCTACAACCCTCAAAGCAGCTTAAGAGAAGACAAAGATGAAGCCCGCTAAGTTCAAAGGTAGAAAGTTAAAATCTTCTCCACATACTAATTGTAACATCCCATTACCCTTGATAAGACTTGAATAATGAATATGAGAATTTACTGAGAAACTAGAAAATGCATATCTTGTTTAAGTTAATTGTGGCATGTACATTTTTGCACATTAATATGATTGTACATGCATTCATGACATTTTTCGGGTATAATTGAGTTGTTAACACGATTAAATTGTGATTTGGCAATTTTGGTATTATTTAAAGTAGTTTGGAAAAATCACAATTTGGTATTTTTAAAGTATTTTGAAATTTTTGGTGAATTTTAGAAAAAATATTGAAATTTGGACCAATCCTAGTATGACATGTGGACTGATTAAAGATTGACATGTGGCTTCATTTATTGGGTGACAAATGGCTTGACATGCACTACAAGAAAAATGGAGTTTAGCGACCAAATTTACCAACGGAATTTGTACACATTCCGTCGATAAGCTTATTTAGCGACGAAATTTACTGACGAAAAAAGGAGTCGTAGATACGGCGGTAGGTAAATTTACCGGTGGAAATTTTGTACCGACAAATTTACTCAGAAAATTACTAACAGATTTCGTTATTTCGTCGGTAATTACCTACGGTTATTTTTTTCTGTTGGTAAATCCAATATATTATTTTATTGACGAATTTTTTTCGTCGGTAAATTTGCTAAAAACTTTTTTTAAAAATTTACCTGCAAAGTGTTCAGTTTCTCTAGAAGCCACCATGGAGAGAACTTTGTTAAATCTCTTCGTACCAATCGCAAAACTTATTATATTTTGGTTCTTGTAAAGTTAAGAAAATAAAGAAGGATGTGGCTCCACTGCCACCAGGTCCTCGGAGATTGCCAATAGTTTGATACCTTCTATTTCTTGGCCAAGACATTCATCGAGATTTCACATAATTGGCTAGTGTCTATGGATCCATCTACAAGCTTTGCCTCGGTAATAAATTGTGTCTCGTGGTTTGCTCCCCGAACTTGGTCAGAGAAGTTGTTCGAAACCAAGACAAAATTTTTGCGAACTGCATCCCACCTCTCACTGCTAGAATTAGCTCTTTAGGTGCAAATGACATAGCTTGGAGCCCCTATGGTTCTAAATGGAAAAAGATGCGCAATGTAACACCCAAATACCCCCTGGGAGGATATGAGGATGCCACCCAAGACAGGACAAACAAATCAAAACATTTCACA
>JAOSBL010000008.1:12815668-12828859 GCA_027568915.1 Erythroxylum roraimae
CATCCTACCCAACCACTAGAACTGATACTCAAAACCACCACCCAATGGTTACTAGATCCAAAACTGGCAACCTAAAACCGAAAGCTCATCATATTAATACCACCACTCTCACCACACCATCCACGTATCAAGAGGCAGCAAAACAACAAGTTTGGCGGCAAGCAATGTCAGAGGAACTAGATGCCTTGATGGCCAATGGAAATTGGGACTTAGTACCAAGAACTCAAGCCACAAATGTGATTGGATGCAAATGGATTTATCGAATCAAGACCAAACCTGACGGATCCATTGATCGCTACAAGGCGACTTGTGGCTAAAGGCTTTCACCGATGACCCAGAGTTGATTATGTTGAGACCTTCAGCCCGGTCATCAAACCTACAACAGTTCGCCTCATTTTATCCATTGCAGTACACTCTAACTGGCCTATGCGTCAATTAGATGTATCAAATGCATTCTTGCATAGAACTCTTGAAGAGCCAGTTTACATGGAGCAACCTCCAGGTTTCTTGGATCGTAATAATTCCGATTATGTATGTTCATTAAAGAAGTCCTTATATGGCTTAAAACAAGGCCCACGGGCTTGGTATTTTTGTCTTTCGCAAGCTCTACAAAAAATTGGCTTCAAAGGATCCAAAGCTGATAGCTCTCTCTTCATTTATTCCTCTAGAAACAATACTGCTTACTGTCTTGTATATGTTAATGATCTAATTTTGACAGGGTCCACCACCAATCTTCTTCAAGGTATCATTAAACAACTTGGGTCAGCAGTTGCACTTAAAGATTTGGGACCACTAACATACTTCTTAGGTGTGGAAGTCACTTGGCTACAAAATGGACTTCAACTCTCTCAATCAAAATATATTTGGGATCTTCTACGAAAAGTAAAAATGCATGAGGCAACTCCTGTTTCTACGCCATCTTCTCCACAAGCAACATTAGCCAATGATTCTTCCACCAACTTTGAAGATCCTTCACTGTTTCGGCAAGTAGTGGGTTCCCTACAATATTTAGCACTCACCAGGCCTGACATCACCATGGCAGTCAATAAGGTAGCACAATTCATGCATTCCCCTTCAGTTAACCATTGGCAAGCGGTTAAACGAATACTTCGATACTTAAGAGGAACAATGGACCATGGTCTCCTTCTCCAGTCTTCACATTCTCCATGCCTACTTGCTTTCTCCGACGCCGATTGGGGCAGTGACAGACTCGACAGAAAAAGTACCTCAGCATATGCTGTGTTTCATGGCAAAAATCTCATATCATGGTGATCGAAGAAACAAAAAACTGTGGCTCGTTCCAGCATTGATTCTGAGTATCGTGCCTTAGCATCAGCAGCATCAGAGGTTTATTGGCTTCAATGCCTTCTTCGTGAACTCCAGCAGCCCCTTACTGCCATACCAAAAATCTAGTGTGATAATGTGTCAGCAACATATTTAGCAGCTAATCCAGTATTCCACTCTCAGTCCAAACATCTTGAACTTGATTTTCATTTTGTTCGAGATGAAGTTCAAAATAAAAATCTTCAGGTGGCTTACATTCCAACTGCTGATCAACTTGCAGATGTCTTAACCAAGCCCTTGTCTAAACAACGGTTCTTGACTTTAAAGAACAAACTGAAGGTCGTTCCTCCCATCAGTTTGCGGGGGAGTATTAAGGAAAGATGACATCTAGCAAGCTAAATTACAGTCATATTTAAATTCAGTCAAATATATCTGTGTAATGTCTGCAAGTTTATAGGGATATGATTTCATTTATTCTTGGCAAGTTAATAATTGTAATCTGTATATATTGAACATAGCTATCAAGGGCTTGTATAGCCAAATACTTTCTCATTCGCTGCACATTTGCCTTTATATTTATGTTAAATTCTAATATCATCTTGCGGATTTCTTTATAAAGCCTCTTCTTTATGCTTCTTTTCAAAACTACTTGTGCCTTCTTTTCAAAACTACTTGTGCATAATCTTTTTTTTCTGGTCGACAACTTGAGGGAATATTACAGACAGCAGCCCCATGGTTACAATAATTGTGAACTTGACGAGCTAGGTGACAAGATTAGGAAGAAACACCATTCATCTCGTTAATTTTGTTTGTACTTCAACTAGCAAGTTAATTTATAAGAGATAATTCTGTAATCAGTTAAGAGAGTTAGTTTTGTGGTTTTCAATTTAGTTAGAGATAATCACCTTAATATATAACAAGAATTGACTATGTAGTCCACACAAAAAAAAAAGAACTAGAATTTTAATTGAATGCACCTATGTTAGACTCAAAAACTTGTTTATAATATAGACATCTATAGAAACAAAATGGTAGTGGTAGGTGTCATACTTCTCTTTGTATGGTCTTTCTTACAATAATAAAGGAATCTATGTCATTACATATGGATGTAAGTAACATCAATTAGTTGCATGAAAATTTTTGTGTTCTTTGCTTCCTTATTTTTTAAATATATTACTTATATTTGCACAACAATTGGTAGCAAAGCTAAGGTTTGCTATCAAAATATCATTGCATAGATTTGATATTGAGAAGTTCAATGGATCAAACAAATTCACTCTTCAAAAGGTGAAGATGAGAGTGGTTCTTGTTTTGCAAGGATGCACAAACATCGTTGGAAGAAGAAGAAAACATGTTGAAGAATTCGGGAGCATCAAAGAAGTAAGAGATTCTGTCAAAAGCGCACCATGCAATAGAAAAACCTTTGTATAAAGTTTGAAATGGTGAATTGAGGTAGAGTAGACTGATGATCCTATAGGCATTTGGCCAATTATTGAAACAAAATTGTTGAGTCTGGGCGAAGAAATTCTGAAAGAGGTGGTTGATAAAACTAATGCTACTTTGTTACATAAACGATTTAAAAGTAAATATTAGAAAATCACTTACTAATTGTTTATATCAAAAACAATTTTTGTATACCTTGAGGATGTTAGAAAATGCATATGTGAAAGATCATAATTGATAATTTTAATAAGATCTTCTTGAATCTATAAGGTACTGGGTTAAGTTAAGGATAAGGACTAAGCCACAACAATTCATATAAGAATTTTGTTGATACCATGTTATATAATAAAAAGACTATTTTGGTCAGTAATGTGAAAGATAACTTATAGTCCAAGGAATTGAAGAAAAAGGTCTTTGACATATATGAATATGTATTAGATATAAATCTAGTTATCGATAAAGGAAGGAATGAAGAAGAGAGTTTTAAAAATATGAGTAAGTCAATTCATATTAAAGGCTAAAGTTGTTTGATATTTTAATTGTAAAGTTAAAGGGTAATTTAAAATGAGAATCGAGAAACAGATGGAAAAGCAATTCCAGGAGAGTTCCGATAAAGAGGGTGGAAGAGGCAGTGATGTTTTAAAGACTTTGCAAATCAATGGGTGATAGACATCGACAAGACTTATTATATAAGTTTTAATAAGGACTAGTTCTATTCTTTTAAAGAATGAAATGATACTATCAAATTGGATGATGATGGAGAGTGTGTTGTCAAAGGTAGTAATTCATGTAAATCCATGATGGAATTGTTAGAACATTAAATACATGATATGTTCTAGGACATCAAAATAATTTGATTTCTATGGGTACTCTTGATAAACAAGGGTATAAATTTTCTGGTGAGGATAAGTAACTTAAGGTATTAAAAGGTGTGTTGTAAAAGATAAAAGAGATTGAAGGTTTTTTTTTTAACCTCAAGAAGATTTATGTCTATATACACTATACATATTGTAAACAAAGCATAATTCTAACTTATAATATACTTGATCAATATAATTTGAACAACTATAATCTTAGGATTGTTCCAATACAAGATTGATTTTTATTATACCCCTGTAATTGTAAGGGTCCAAGAAGGACATTCAGTTTAGAATGATGGATAAGGAATTTTTTTTTAGCAAGAGGCTTAGTCAGAGAGTCAGCTAATTAGTCTATAGTATGAACGTGAGAATACGAAGCTGTATATGAGACAATTGATCATGAATAAAGTGAAATCAATATCAATATACTTTATGCATGAATTCAAGATAAGATTGGAACATAAGGAAGTTGCTTTAATATTATCACAATAAATTGTGAGAGCTATCAAAATTGAGATGGCAAGTCATTATATCATATTAGTACTCAAACAATTGACATCAACAGTTATGGCTCTAATGGCATAATATTCAGCTTCAATGGACAAGTGGGTTACAATAGATTATTTTTTGGAACCCCAGCTAATAGGTTTAGAGCCAAGAAAGACAACATAAGTAGAGGTAGAGTGATATGTATTTGTATCACCAACCCAGTCAGTTTTAGCAAAGGAATGAAAAGCATGAGATACATGAGCGGAGGGGAATACATCATAATAAGGTGTGCTTTTAAGATATCAAAGGATTTTTTTTGGAAAGACAATGTGGAGAAGTTGGTTTATGCATAAATTGAGGTAGTTTATTGACAACATAACTAATTTCTAGTATAGTGAGTGAAAGATACTGAAAGGAGCTAAGTACTCGTCAATACTCAATTGGATTGTGTTTAGGAGTTCTATCATCAAGTTTAAGTATTATAGATGCAAATAATGGAATGCTAACCTCTTTGGCTTCATTCATTTTGGTGCACTTGAGGATGTCGATGATGTATTATCATTAAGATAGAAATAACCTATTAAAGGATCTATTGGATGCAATACTTAGGAGATTGTTGAGTTGGCCAAGATCCTTAAGAGAGAATCAATTAGAGAGACAACTAGTGAACTCTTGTATTTTTATGATTGATTGTGCGTGCGTAAAATATCATCCACATACACAAATAAGTATATAATGCATGTGCCCACATTATAGATAAAGAGATAAGTGTCACTTTTAGAGTTAGTGAAACCATAGGCAACAAGAAAGGAATGAAGTTCAATATACAGTGCCCATGGAGCTTGACAAAAACCATAAATTGTTTTGCTCAATTTACAGATACGAGTTGGATATTGAGAGTTAATGAATCCTTGGAGTAACTACATAAAAACATAATTAAAAAGACTGCCTTATAGAAAGGTGTTATTAACATCCACTGGATTTAAAGTCCAGTCACATGTTATTGAAAAAGTAAGTATAAGACTAATAGTTGCAAGTTTAATGACTTGATCAAAGGTTTCAGTGTAGTCAATGCAAGGTAAGCCTTATGGCAAGCAATGGAGCACCAGGATTCCTCTTGATTTTTTACACCCATTTATATCCAATAATGTTCTATGTACAACATGAGTGGATAAGGATCCAAGTTTTTTTTAGAGATAAAAATTCTTATCACATGGCATCATGCTAATGAGGACACTTGTGAGCTTAGGTAAATGAGATGAATTTCATTTCTTAGAGATAGGTTAAAGGGCTTGTATATAGGGAAAATATTTATTTAACCACACGTGATGATTGGGCTGGTGGTTGTTTATAAGGTATATTGGAAGTAGTGCTTTATGGGTTGGCCTAAATCATAAGTAATATTGTTATTGGGTAAATTGGGTAAGGATGTAACACTAGGTATAATAGAGTTATGAGGTAGAAAAGTTAAACTACTAACCTATATCGGAGAGACCATGGCAAAGAAGGAATTGAGAAAACTTGTGAAGTGGAACTTGAGTTTGAAATAGGGATATTGTAATAAGGTATGGAAGGAAGTAATATGGTATGGTCAAGATCATCACAAGTAAAAGTTTTAACTTAATCAAAAATTTTATTTGTAAACTCTAATAGATATTTAGAGAAGGTGGAAGATGAGATATTTAGATTTGAAGAGGACTTAGCTTGGTATGGAAAAATATTCTAAAAGAAAACAATATTTCTAGAGATAAAAATGCACTTTGAGGTAGAACATAACAAAAGAAGGAGTGATGTGGTAGGGAGTACCCTAAATATACGCATGGTCAAGATTATTATTCAAGTTTATTAGTGTTATAGGGTTGAAGCCATAGATAGAAAAGGCAATTAAAAACTCTAAATGATGTATATTTTAGATTGTCTCCAAAAAGTTTATGGTACGGAGTATCGTGATTGAGGATAAGAGTGGACATTATATTGATGAGATATATAGTACTTTAAAATGCATGAGACCAAAAACAAAGAGGCATAGAGGCATTGTGTAAAAGTGTAACACTAGTTTCTAGGACATGATCACGGTGTTTGCATTTAGTAGAGTCAACATGTTATAGTGTATGTGGTGGGGATGTCATGCGTTGGATGTCGTGTGGACTAAGAAAATATGAAAGTGGTTTATGCTTACCTCTACCAACTGTATAAAGGATTGGTACGAAAATAGTTCTCAATGATTTTGGCAAATTTCCCAAAAAGCCTTGCACATATTAGATTTTAATTTTAAAAGGTAAAACCAAGTATATTTTGTGAAATAATCAAGAAAAATGCTGTAATAATGAAAGTTTCCAAGGGAAGTCAAAGGTGCAGCTCCCTAAACATCTGAATATGTAACTTGAAATGGTTTATCACAAACAATATAGGACTTGGAAAATGAAAGTTTATGACTTTTATTACTATTAAGAGTCGAACACTTGATTTTTTGAAGTTGAAGAAGATGGAATATAATTACTAGTCACAATTTTCTTCTGAATTGGAGGAGAAAGGTGACTAAGATATTGATGTCATAATTGACAATAAAGCCACTGAAGTGGAAGGAATGAGATTGGATGACACGGTAGGAATAGTTGAGGATGACTACTCATACAAGTTATGTCTACTTTGCCCTTTGGCCAGGCATGCCCCATATTTAAATCCTTCACAAGAAAAGAGTTAAGAAAGAATTCAATTGAGGTGTTATTTTATTTATAAAATAGAGAAACATATATTAGGTTTTGTTTTTTACAAAGGGTGCACACAAAATATTATCTAGTGTGATGTAGTGACAGAAGAGTTTACGAGGAACCAATGTAATATATAGGTATGTCATTACCATTATCGACTATAATATCCTCGTTACCAACATAATTTGAATGGAGACATATATTTTTAAGATAAAAAATTATATAATGTGTAGCACCAGAGTCAAGTACCCAATTGCTGTGATATATGATTATCCATATATTATATGTGGTTGAGGTTATGAAGAATAAAGGGAAGTTTTTCCATAAGATCGACAATTTTTTGCACAGCAAACAATATGAGACTAATTCTAATGTCCTTGATAATTATGGTTCCAACTTTTGTCAGCAATGTTTTCGAAGTTATGAGTGGTGTGAGGCTGATTTTGAACTATTCAATAGTAATTAGGATTCATTTGACTAGCATTGATGTTATTTGATTCATAAGTGACATGAATATGATTACCATAATAGTCTTCACGATTGGCATGATGTCTTCCTTAGTTACTGTGACCTTTTTGGGTAAATTGAGTTGTGACTTATTCCTTGGTCACTACGACCTTTCTGGGTAAATTGAGTTATGACTTGTACTTTATCATCTTATTTGACCCCCCCTACAATTATGGATTAATTCCCAATCAAATAGCTTTTCATAAAAATCCTTAAAAGGACTTAATAAGTGTTAAATCATCAATCAAACTTTTCACCCTGCTTATATATATGGTAACCCAGTGGTTGGCGTAGGTGGCGCATATCTTCGTCGCTTAACCAAGAGGTTCCAGGCTCGATCCTTGCCTTTGGGAATGCAGCAAACTCATGGGTCAGCTGTGGCCCCCCAAATGGAGATGTCTCACGCAGCGAAGGGAGATTAGTCACCGGCTTCGGCCCAGTGAACACCCCCTGGGCCACACCCACGGACCAAAAAAAATATATATGGTGACAATCTTACCTTCCTTTTTTTCTAATCATAAGGGAAGACAAGAATGAAAACATCTATGTATTTGATTGATTATTAAAGCTTGCTTCTAATTTTATCCAAGCATCGGTTGAAGTGGTAAAACTATTTATTATTAGGCTGATTAAGCTATTAAAACTAGATTGAATATTGAGTAGTATGGGATAATCTTGACGTGTTCAAATAAGGTATCTAGGATCATTTTGTGGTGGGCAAGGATTAGATCCATCAACATAACCAAGAAGTCCATAGCCAAAGAGCAAATTGGTTATCTAATCTTTGTAACAAGCATAATTTTGACCATTTCTCACAAGTTCGAATTGGATTTAAGAAGCAACATTAAGAGATATCAAATTCTCTTTAGTGAGAAGGGAGGTATCTTGACTTAAGTAATTTATAGGTACTATATTTGTTGGTGTTGTATTTGAACCTTTTATATTCTCAATTTTTTTCTAGAACTTCATAAGATTCTTCTAGTTTTGGTATTGGGCTAGGCTTCTTGATATTGGTTTAAGCCTTATGCATTAGGCTGGCACTTTGGATTGGGCCTTATAGGCTGGGATGGTATGTTTTTTGTTAGGCTAGGCTTTATGAGCTGGGTTTCTATTAGCTGAAATGAGGCTTTGGTTGAGGCTTTATGAGCTGTGTTTCTTAATTGTGTGGTGATGGTAGAAAACCAGAAAAGTTTTGGTTATGGAAACATCCTTCACCAAAAGAACGTAAATCATTATTGTTGCTTGTGACAGTTACTTTACGAACATGAAGAATGGTTAATAAAGGACATAACAATGGTGAGTGCTAGCGACAGTAAGTGTTGATTGTCACTTGCTCTTGTCAAGAAGTCACTAGTGGTTTGCTCATTGTTGAATGTAGTTGTTGTACTCGAGAACACTAGCTTAGAGAAGCTAAGTGGTCTATGATCAGGAGAGCTGTAGATGATGATGGGCGGCAGTGATGGTGAGATGGTGGAAGGGTTAGGCATGGTGCACGTGTTTTGATCAGAAGATGGAGAAGGATTTTAAGTATGATGCATATATTTTATTTCTCAAAGGGTGAAGGCTTTTTCAATTCAAAGGAGTTTCTATGCATAAAGTATATGATGAAATGTGTTGGAGAACAAGCAGTTGTTGCAGTAGAAGTGCACTAAACCTATCTAGAAAAAAATCCTCTTTAAGACTTTTAGTAATTTCTTCAAGGCCAAGAGGCAGAACTACTAGCTACTCAAAAAATCTACACTTTTAAGGTGTCAAAGCTCTGATACAATAAAAGATAAAAGAGATTGAAGGTTTTGTTATTTACTCTCAAGAAGATTCAGGTATATATACACTATTGAGATTGTAACTTAAGCATAATTCTAGCCTATAATATGGTCAGTCAATGTACTCTATACAATTATAATCTTGAGTTGTTACAATACAAAATTGATTTCTATTATATTGACCATCATGACATAAAAATTACAGTATGATATTTATGTCTTAATTAGAAAGATATTAATAAGATCAATGGTTGTATCTCAATCTTTAGGGGAAAAAAATAGTACTACAGTATGACCAGGGACGGAGCCAGAAATTTATGATAGGAGGGTTCAAATATTTAATTTTTTTAAATTTTAGGGGGGGGGGCAATACACCACTAGCCCCAAATAACTTCATCCTTGTATATGTATATATATAATATTTAATTTTTTAAAATTTTGGGGGGTCCAGTGGTGTAACTACGTCCCTGAGTATGACTTATATGGATAAGCATCTTAGTGAGCAAGAGATGATGAAATTTTATAAGAGGAGCTTATTGAAGGATGTTAAATACAATAAGGTAGACTTTTGTAAACTTCAAGCACTTGGTAAAAAGTCTAGGGTAAACTTCAAAGATATAGTATCTAAGGAGTAACATATGTTGAGGCAGACATATGGAAAGGATATGCCAGGTTCAATAGTGAATAATATCGGTTCAAAGGTGGTACTAGAATATCCTAAAATAGTTGCTAAGGTGGCTAGAAATTCTAGTTTAAGAGATAGAGTAATGTCAGGAAGAAAGTATTAACATGATTTAGCTAGGGATAGAGCAAATAGAACCATTAGGTAGCCAAGAAGATATGGTTAGAGAGATTCATTAGTGTATGCTCTGATCATCAGCGGTAGGGATGAAAATATCTTTCAATCTCTTAAGGAAATCTATTAGGATCAGTATGCAAAACTAGAAGAATCTTATGAAGTTCTAAAAAAAAAATTGAGAATGTATAAGTAATCAGAAAGAGGCGAACTCTGCTATGTTTATGTTTCGTTTTGGTGTGTTGGGTAAATTGTATTAAAACTACCGTAGGATATATGCATATATACACATTCATAAGTAGTCTAAATTTTGTATTTCTAAAATCAAAATACGGTCAAACCAACATTTTAGGGTAAAATTTTTGACCAGTATGGATCACGCCAAAGGAAATGTTGAATTAATCCAGCGAAGGTTGAAATTCCTATCAGTTACTCCTCCCCCTCGATGGACTGTATAACTTTAACTGCATATAAAATCTATTAGGATCAGTATGCAAATAAGAAAATTTGTATATTAATATTTAAATGAGAAGAATTAGTACAATCAGATAATATATTATCTTTAGAATTTAAGGATGAGATTTTAATTTCTTTTTTAAATCTAGAGCCACCAGACTTTTGTTTCTTTACTAGTGCTGTTCCCGTGATAATTGTCCCAAACCTCGGTGGGCCCACTGTTTCGGTCAGTATAATTGGAACGTTGCTTTATAATGATAAGGATGTTATCCGTAGAAGTGTTAATTGGAATTGGTGAATGCTCACATAGCTTGTAGTCCTTGGGGGCTTTCAATGTCACTAAGCATCTATGAAAATAAAGCTTTAGTAATTTTAAACTTATGTTGAAATAAATTATATCAGTTACCTTAAGATTATATGATAATAGAGTTTTACGGTAATTATTATAACTCTTACATGTAACTCTATAATTATCTTGTTAAAGGCTTAAGTAGTGATTGTTGTCTGTCATCTTTCTAATAAAAGAACCAAGTCATATCAATTAGTTGAATCACATAAATTTTTGTTTTTCATATACATTGTTTTTGTTGGCATCACAAATATGTCAAAAGTCATTAAGACTATTAGGGAGATTTAGTCGTACCGAATTACTCTGATGGATTTAGCCTAATAATTATTGAGTTTGTTTAGCCTAATAATTAATGAGTTTGTTTGTTATATTTTTATTGCTTCAACGCGCCATAAGTAATCAGAAAGAGGCGAACTCTGCTATGTTTCGTTCTGGTGTGTTGGGTAAATTGTATTAAAACTACTGTAGGATATATGCATATATACACATTTTATAAGTAGTCTAAATTTTGTATTTCCAAAATCAAAATACGGTCAAACCAACATGATTAGGGTAAAATTTTTGACTAGTATGGATCACGCCAAAGGAAATGTTGAATTAATCCAGCAAGAGTTGAAATTCCTATCAGTTACTCCTCCTCTGAGCCATGCTATTACATTTGATACTGTATAACTTTAACTGCATATAAAATCTATTAGGATCAGTATGCAAATAAGAAAATTTGTATATTAATATTTAAATGAGAAGAATTAGTACAATCAGATAATATATTATCTTTAGAATTTAAGGATGAGATTTTAATTTCTTTTTTAAATCTAGAGCCACCAGACTTTTGTTTCTTTACTAGTGCTGTTCCCGTGATAATTGTCCCAAACCTCGGTGGGCCCACTGTTTCGGTCAGTATAATTGGAACGTTGCTTTGAATCTCAAACGGTCCATTGGGGAGGCTCTAAAATTGGACCGTTGAAGTTGAACACGTTACATTACACCCATACATTTCTTTACATGTGCTTTATATTATTCATTCACATATTATCGTCGAAAGCTTTTCTCGAGAGTTTTTAGTTTTAAGTCTCTCCGCATCACCTGAGTCTGCAACCATTCTGCTATTGTGAAATTTCTTTCTTGAGTTTTTGTCTGTAAACAGCTGACATACATCTACAAACATATCCAAATGGAGAATCTGATCGGAAGTCCATTAAAAGAGCCGGCTCAGGATTGCAGAACACCAAGTCAGGCGCAGAGTACTGATTCCAAGTCTCAAAAGACGAGCAATGATATGCGCAAAAGCAGCACCCCAGATCGCCTCAAGGTTCCCAAGGCATTTAAGTACCCTGAAAGGCACGTACATGCTCTTGACAATTTTCTGTTGGTAGAAATATTGTTCGTTCTGTGAGTTCCATTGGCTTCAAGGCTAAAACTTTCCAAGGTGTCACTTCTGCGACTTTTTTTTCACTCTCTAATCTTTTCCAGTTTTTTGGTCATTTGGTTACAGGTACAGGAGTCCGACCGATCTGATGATATCACCTGTTACAAAAGGACTTCTAGCCAGAAACAGAAAGGCTGCACTCCTGCCACCTAGCATGAATCTGAATCAGGCTAAGGTATTATCAAACACTTTGTTTTAAGGTTGTCTTACGCATATCTTCCCCAGACGCAGCGTATATGTAGCTCCTTTTGTTTGTTTAAATTTGTGATGATGACAAATGTCTTTTAATTATGACGTGCCAATATCTTTCAGGCTCAAGATATACAAGTTCAGGAAGTGGTCGCTTTCCAATTGGACATATGAACGCAAAAAGATGAAGCACAATGATCTGTTTTGCGCGGGGGATAATTAGCAGATGGATTCTTGAACTTGATGAATTTCTCTGAAAAGTAAACTGTCCTCATTTTTAATTACCTGGAACTATGTAATTGAGCGGTGTACCTTAGTCAATAGCTTCAACCATTTGAATTGCATAGTTTATTTACAGAAAGAAACCTGAATTCTTCTCCATTTTCTTGAGTTCTTCGTCGATTAGTGCGCTACTTCAGTAATAGAAGCATTGAACTGCTATGATAATTATTGTAGCAGGTGTTGGGAAATCTGGACTGGATCTGATCCGACTGCAGCGGAATAATCACGAAACTCTTCCGTGATTTTTGATTTCCCGAACACCAAAATCTATTTAATTCTATAAAATGATTAACACGAATCAAAATAAAGCGGAAATTTAATTCGTACCTTATTCCGGAGCTTGATCTTTATCTTGATGCATCCCTCGAACCGTTTCTAAAACTGATCCGTCTCAACCACCGTAGCCGCACAAGTATTCGACATCTAACGGTATCCACAGAATGAGTTGAGAGAACTCTGTAACTTTTACAGAAAGGGTTAAGCATGAAGTGCTAGCTCCATAGAGCTCAAGCCTATTTATAATAAGCTTTTGGAACCCATTCTATATGTGTGACCTATTAGGTTCCCAAATATGTTGGCAATGATTATAAATTATAATTCTAATTCATAATTAGAATTAGATAAATTAAAACT
>JAOSBL010000008.1:12839192-12859335 GCA_027568915.1 Erythroxylum roraimae
AAATAAGAGAATAATTAAAAAAATAAAAATAGGATAATAAAATTAAACATGTTTTTATTTTCAGTTTTTTATTAGAAATCTCAACCAAACAAAATTTTTGTTTCAATTTTTATATTACAAATCTCAACCAAACAAGTTTTTGTTTTTAAAAAAAAAAACGAAAACAAAAAACAACAACAGAAAAATAAAAGTGGAACCAAACGGCCCCTAAGAGTTAGTCTAGATATTGCAATTTGTACAGTGCAAAATAGTTATGCGCCCTTTCTTTCAGATGCTGGAACCCATCTAAGGGAAGAATTCAGATATTGGTTGCTACTTGTACATGTATCTGAGTTTTACTTGCTTAATAAAGCTACAGAATATTTCCCATGGAATTCACTGCAAAGTTAAAATCATATTTGGTCTGTTGTTGCCTCCAGAGTTATGTTGTGCCATGATAATAATAACTTCTTACAGATGCATAAGTTCAAGGTCTTCAAAGGATTATTTCAGATCATCAACTTTTGGTGGCTCTCGCGTCCAATTCATTTTGCTTCAGTTAACAATCATAAGTACCGGCTTCTTCCTCCCGGCAGACAGCTAGCCGATACACGTACATTGGCAAGTTTGATTAATTAATGTAATGAACTCAAACTTTTCTTCTTTATCGTTTCCAAACCTTTTACTCGCACTGTCAATCTCTTAAAACCATCAGAATCACCACATTGCTTCATTGATGATCAACTTCAATATCCTGGTAGTATAATCATACGATGAGAACAAAGATTAATATGGAATTTAGTGCCTCTGGTCTAGTCGTTTAAGTGTGTTACACTCATGCTCTCATTTTGAGCATTAACACGTACAACCTAATTCACTGATCATAATCTAAAGGAATCAAGGGGTAAAACAAAAGCAGGACAAAAAGAATATCACAAAAGAAAGTTTTGTTACGTTCCTAAATCATTAACACTTTCGTCTATGGACTCCATTCTCTTCCAAAAAGTCTTTTTGAGTCGGAAGTAATGACTACAAAAGCGGAGAAGGGTTGACGACTATATGCTTAAGAGGGTGGGCTACATCGCCCCCTCCAGCGTGCTTGACAAATTCAGCAGGCGAGAGAAAACTTCCATGGCAAACACATACTATCCTCACCTCCTCACCCTTTCCATATTTGTATAGGAAACCGTTTATTCTTTTCCCGTTGGGGCCATCTCCTCTCGTAGACACACACGGCATATCTTCCAATGACGTACCACACACATTCTCTTTAGTTTTGGTGTCATTTACCTCAAGTTTACTACATTTATTATCTTGGGTTGGAAGTTTTCTCAGACTGCCTGATATTGATCCTGGTGTCACCGTCAGCTTTTGGTCACACTCGGACATCTGAGCATTTGCAGGGCTTCTCGTATCTGCACAATGATTCATCCCTATAGAAGAAAGATGGAGGGAATTAAAGGTAAGGAAGACTGTGGAACATGTTTTTCACACAGATTACCGGAAACCAAAGGAGATGAACAGGTTGTTGATACAGATAATAAGAAACCCAAAAAGAAAAAACATAGACATAAAACAGTCTTAGATTACAAACCATAAAGAATCAGAAACGATGATGAGATGGTTAGCGTCTCACAACCAGGAACACCTGGCTGACACAATTTCATGGTTAGAGAATGAGCTTAACTAGCATCAGCACTAACATTGGTAATGTTACTTGGTAGTTCGATGTTGAGCAAAACTACAAAGATCTAGGTTGAGTTGTGCTTCTTGAGGAGTTAAAATTGGGTCTTCAGGTGGGTGTACTGCCCATGACAATATAACCTTGCAAAATTGGGTCATATCAGAAACTTACTTCAAACTCCCCTCATTCATTCATGAACGGTGCTCAGAAGTGAATCAATTGAAAAAAGGTGAAAAAGATAAAGACAGCATGATTCACTACTAGATCCCTTCATCAAAACCTTGCTACAAGCTACAAATAGGTATTTGGTTCTAAACTGCAGTTTGAATCGGATACATTCCCGCAATCCTACCTGTTGTAACAGACATAATTAACCACAAATCTGATGAAAAAACTTCTAGCATTAGGACTCAAAAGTGCTGCATGGCAAAGAAGATGGAGCATTTCATGTATCAACTAAAATCATTAAAAGAATCTCCTGGAATGTTTACACATATCATATTTACTTGTATCCCATTCCAACGGCCATCCGCCAACTTCGACCATTCTGTTTCTCTACTATGCACAGCCTAACAAAACCTTACCCAATACTGACGTACCACACATGCCTAATTCTTAAAAAGATAATGAGCAGGTTCTGATGTTTCTCGTCGTTCTCGGACTAAGGAAAGGGAGGGAGACAAAAACTCCACTAGACTGCCACCAAAACTAGGTTATCTAGGAACAACATTTCTTACGAGCTCTACAACTAGCAGGAAATCAATCGCATAACCATGAGTGAATAGGGCCATGGTTCCTGGTTCCATATCTAGGAATTAAAACAAAACTGCTCTATCTGTTGATACTTCACCAAGAAACTAAAGCGAAAGTTCCTATTGATACCGAATAACTGACCAGAAAAGCACATAATTACCTTGAACTAGGTGGCACTCAGATTCTGATATTCCCGATGATCCACTACCTTGTGATCCAATGGACCCTTGGGACAAAGGCACTCGCACCAGTTCCACAACAGCTCCTGAAGCCTTGAGAAGTTGTTCTCGATGATAATTAGGATGATTGCCAATAGTGCCATTATTTCTTTTATCCTCCTCACATCCCTCTTCGCCAAACCCCCTATTTCTATCCTTCACTGCCTTCAAATTCCTTTGCTTCTCTGATCTCTTTCTTTTAGCCGCCATTCTCCTAATAGTCTGCATCTCTTTTCTCTTCCTCGTCTCTTCCTCTGTCTCTGCGGGCAAAGAGCAAGTCCTCGCAATATTTTGACTTTCCGCACGAATCACAAAAGCGCTCCCATTTTTCCTACTTGGGTTAATGAAATCTGGTATTGAGGATGATCTGCGAAGCTTCTTGGCTCCTGGGTCTACACCAAATTTCCCATTCAATGAGAGTCCAAGGCTTAGTTCAATTTCATCTCCCTCTGCCTCTTCACGCAGCTTGTGATTGAAATGGCTCCCAGACATCAATCGTTGCAACAAATCTACGGGGATGCTTCTGCTGTTCACAGAGACATGTTGTTGCTGTGTTCCTGCGCTTTGTGGCCTGTCCGCTTGTGCCATCTGAAAACAAGAAAGTTGAGAACTTTACAGATATGCTATATTTAAAAAGCGCCCAGATACCAAATTTCTATCGGGAACTAAGATTCCAGCAGGGGAAAGCTCCAGAATCCATAGCTTCAAATCCCACCAACAGGATAAAAATAAAATTTAAGAAAAAACCTAAAGGAACTTGCACTCGGATACTCATCCTAATGCCCTCATCATTACAAAGGACCGGAAAAGTTGATAAATTTATTAACCAAAGCAGAAAAACGGGGCAAACAGTGCGCCAATAAACTGGAAAAGAAATTGAAAAGAAGAGAAACATAGAAAAAGAACGGCCAAGTTGAAGCGAGAAGAGAATGAAATGACGAGAAAAACCCTGACAGTGAAGGATAGAGGTGACACGTGGAGGGCATGAAGAGGGGTTGAGAGCACACGTGGATGAGTGAATTAGCAGATTCCAAGGAAGAGACGCCAAACATAAAACAGAGAGAGAGAGAGAGGCGTTACCAACTCTATTTGTTTGTTGGGAGTTGTAATGTGAGCGAGAAAAAGGGGATTGTCTCGTTGGATTGGGTTGTCTCTTAGTTTTACACATTCACACGTGTCGCCCTATCAAAATGCTTTGCTTTGGGACTTCCATTTGACCCTCACGTGTCCTCTTCTGCTCTGTTCACCGCCTCCAGCTCCAATCCGTTCCTAGCACACGACACAACCTTTCTTTTTCTTATATATATTTATAAAGTGTTCCTAAAAGATTTTTGAGTCAAATAGTATACAAAAATAAGATTTCATGTGATCGAGTAACCTCAATGCTACCGCCTAGTTCTTAGTCGTTGAGGTGGTTTTATTAACAAGGCAATAGCCAGTAGGTCTTAATAAAAGGATAAAGAGTATTGGGCATTTCACTCTTGTGTCTCTCCTACAAAGTTTAATTCAATATTTCTTATTTATAGATTAGATAATCACCTATTTTCAGTTTTGCAACCTAATCCAAGCTACCGATCTTATAAGTTTTTTTTTTCTTTTACAATGTCGGCAATAAAAGGATAACCTTGAATTCTCATCCGGCTTTATTGAAGGAGTTCAGCATGTGCTCTTAATATTATTATCGTATGACATTTTAGTTTTATTCCGAAGTTCCAATGGTTTCCTTCAACAGGAAAGAAAATCTGGAAATTGTGTTAAATGAAAATAAAAAGAACCTCAGAGCTTCTATATACGAAAATAAATGAAAAAGGAACAAAAACCAAGAAATGGAGAGGTGGATAGATCAGTGTTAGGGCGGGAACGGGGAGCGCAAGAGGGCCCAGTTGGCAAGTTGCAACCTTTCCGTTTAAGATTGACAGAGAGACGGGAAAGCTACGTACAGGTGATTTGGGCTTACGACACGTGTCGAGTGGACGAGCTTACTAAATGCACCTGTCATAATCTGGTTTGACACTACAGCTAAGCTCACACGAAAAACCAGAAAAGGTCGATGTGACCCGTCCCGAATATTATGGGGAAAAGGTCGTGACATGTCTTAGCGTACCCAACATTCGAGTAAGTATATTATATATAATGATAATCTGTGTCTTTCCAATAATTCACGGTTGTAGTAAGAGTAAAATAAAAGGAGAAATCAGCTGGATGGGTTAGCGTTCAATCGTCAGTGTACAATTGTAAGACCGTAGGGTTTCAACTGCTGTTTAACTTCCTCCAAAGGACATGGTTGGTAGCGAGAGATGGAGAACCAAAGCGACTAAATGACAAGGCAAGACAAGTTTCATCTTATATCAAAAACCACCAACCCCAAGTGACAGCAACCATTTCGATGATACAATCTCAATATCCCAAAACAGGATTTCAACTGGAGTAAGGGGAACAGCTAAACGGCCGTGGCCGGTGGCCACATTTTAACAACGTCCATATCCAGTACTGAAATTACCAGCAACCATTGAAGGGTTGCACGCATTTTGTACATGATACAAGCGATGGCACAAACATCACCTATCAATCACGCCTATGCATGACGGATGAAAACAAATTGGCTCTGTTGGTATTCTTATTCCAAAACTTATCAGTTAACCATTAACTTTACCCAACTTTTATTACACAATAACGCTAATTCATTAATTCACACTGTTGCTATTGTACCTGAATATCTATCATAGTTATTATTATTCTTTATTATACCCAAACGTCCAAAATGTACATTATCAATGTTATTATACTTTATTATACCCAAACGTTTATTTTTTTGTTCAATATGTATTCACTGTCGATGGATGGTTTTGTGTTTTTTACAAACACTTGACAGACATGTATGGCTCCTAATTCACACTCATCTTCTTTCCATCTCATTTTTTTTGTTGCTATTACTTTTTGGAGATAGTTCCTACTCCCCCTTTGAAGTACACTGAAGTTGTAGAATGAGGCGTTAACCTTGGGGTCAAACCCGGTTGTCCTGCTATATCGTAGAGGGAGAATTTTTGACTTAGGGTAATGATTTTCACGACGCCTTGTATTTAAAGATAAGTTGTTCCGGTTTAATTATTTTTGTTATTTTTCCTAACAATCTAAGTAGGAAATATTTGTTGCGTTACTATTGTTATCAAAAATTGTGTTGTCCTGCTTGCTCTTTGTCGGCGTATTTTTTGTTCTTGCTATTGTTTTCGGAATTGCTAATGTTTGTTGGAAATTATTGCGTTCTTGCTGCTGTGTATTTATTTCGGTATAAGTCAGAATACTATGCTGTTGCGTGTTAGTCTCAGTATAAGTTGGAATATTGTTATGTTCTTGATGTTGCGTTAGTTTAAATACTGGTTGCTCTTGCTGCTGTTCTCTTCGTATTGTTTGATTAATTCGCGTGAGACATCTCTACTTTCGGATTTAATATGTTGTTTGTGAATGAAACCAATGTAGGTTATGCCTTTACAGTTCCTCACATAGGTTATACCCTATCACCATAGCTTAGAGAATTATACCTAACCTAACTAGATTAGAGCCTCTAGATGGGAGAAATTTTAAACGATGGTTTGAGAAAATTTTATTTTACTTTTAGAAATACGAAATTGATTACGTATTGTTTCAAAAAATTACTAGTGACAATACCAACCTTAAGATAACTAAGAATAATCGTACCGTTAGATGAGTGTTGCTCAACCATATGATAAACCCATTGTTTTATATCTATTGCAAATATAAAACTGTCAAGGAAATTTGAGATGCCTTAGAAGTTAAATATGGGACGGATGACGCTAGTATTAAGAAATATACAGTTGTTAAGTGGTTAAAGTTTACTGTTGATGATAATAAGCCCATTATGGACCAATTACATGAGTATGAAAACCTAGTTGCCAAAATCCTTACTAAGGTTATGAACATGCGTAAGTTGTTTCAAGCTAATGTCCTTATTGAGAAACTGTCTTCCTCATTAAATGAGTATAAAAACTAATTGATGCATAAGAAGAAGGACATGAAGCTACAAGAATTGATCGGGCATATAAAGATTGAGGATGTCAAGCGTATACAAGATAAGGTCAAATCACTTGTCCTTGTCTCTACTGTTAAGGCTAGTGTTATTGACAACAAAAATGTAGGGAGCTCCAATAAGAATGGTGGACACAACAAGTCTTTAAACAACAACAAGCATGGTAAGTTCAAGCGTAAAAGGATTGATGGTGACTGTTGGTAGTGCCACAAGCCAGGCCATCTTACTGCTCTTTGCTAAGCTAGAATCAATTATGAGAAGAAGGACTAAGAAAAAAAACTACGACAGTTCAGGAATGGAAACCATAAGGGATACCAACGAGGTAACTGGAAGAATTTTGGTAAGCCTCAAGCTAATTTGGTTGAAGCTATTGGTGGTGATGACGAGGAGATCATCACTGTTGTCGTGTCTGAAGTCAACCTTGCTGAAAAATTGGTCAAGTGGATCGTTAACATAGGAGTCACTCACCACATTTACACCAACAAGGACATGTTCAATAAGTTGAATGATGTTGTTGGTGGTGAATTCATGTACATGGGAAACTCCAACAAAGTTCCTGTCTAAGGATTTAGAAAGGTCACGCTCAAACTCACTTCTGGAAAAGTTTTGGCTTTAGAAAATGTTTTATTTTTTCCCGATGTTCTTAGAAACTTGATTTCTGGAGCATTACTTAACAAGGTTGGTGTTAAATTTATTTTTGATTCTGATAAGTTAGTTTTTACTAAGAATGAGAACTTTGTTGGTAAAAGGTTTTGTAATGGGGCTTATGTATACTTCTTGTTGAAATGAATGCATCTAGTTCTTCTGCTTATATTATTGAGTCTCCAGACCTATGACACTTTAGACTTGGGCATATGAATGTGAGGTCAATTAAAAGGATACAAATCTTAAACTTGTTACCTAAAATCACTAATGAAATAGGAAAAATGTCAAATTTGTGTTGAGGCTAAACACTCTAAGAAACCTTTTAAGTCAGTAATCGAGAGAGAGTCACAATTGTTGGACTTAGTGAATACAAATTTGGGTGATTTTAAAAATTGTGTGAGTAAAGGAGCAATAAGATATAATATTACTTTTGTGGATGATTGTTCTCGATTTACTAAGGTTTACTTACTAAAAAATAAAAGTGATACAGAGGAAGTGTTTATGAAATACAAAGCTGAGGTTGAAAATCAATTGGGAAGGAAAATTAAGAGATTAAAGTCTGATCGAGATGGTGAGTATAATACTGATTTCTTTGTTGATTTTTGTGGAAAAGTTGGTATTGTTCATGAACTTTCAGCCCCTTATACTCCTAAACAAAATGGAATAGTTGAGAGGAAAAAATCAAACACTTAAGGATATGATGAATGCAATGCTGATTTCCTTAACACTTAAGGATATGATGAATGCAATGCTGATTTCTTTAGGTTTACCTTATTTTATGTGAGGGGAAGCTATTCTTTCAGCTTGGTATGTTCTAAACAGGGTCCCTCATAAGAAGCTATATTAACCCTTTGTGAAATTTGGAAAAGTTATCCATCTAATTTGCATTTTCTGAAAGTATAAGGGTGTCTTGCTCAAGTTGCTCTACCTGAACATAAGAGGAAGAAAATTGAGCTTAAGACTATTGATTCAATTTTTATGAGATATGCCTCTAATAGTGCTGCCTATATATTTATGGATTAGGAAGAGAGATCTAGCACTTATGGACCAATTATGTAGTTAAGAGATGCAGTGTTCTTTGAGGGTGTATTTCCTATAAAAATGAGTGTGCAAGCTCCTAGAGAATCTTTCCCTAGTTCTTCTACCAATGAAGACATAAAGGAAGAGGAAATTGTTGAACTAAAGAGAAGTGAAAGAGCTAAAGTACCTACCAGTTTTGGTTCTGACTTTATTATGTCCTTTGTGGTGAAAAAACCTAAGGAGATAGATGAAGTCTTTGTGATGACTTATATTGTTGACGAAGTTCCCAAAACTTATGAGGAAGTAATGAGATTGGTGGATGCTACCTTTTGGAAGGAAGCCATAGAGAGTGAATTAGAGTCAATCATGTCTAATAAAACTTGATTTTTAGTTGATCTACCTCAAGGTTGCAAGCCTTTAGAGTGTAAGTGGATTTTTAAAAAGAAATTGAGACCTGAAGGAACCATTGAGAGGTTCAAGGCAAGACTTGCGATTAAAGGCTTTAAACAAAAGGAAGGATTGGACTTCTTTGATACTTACTCTCCTGTTACTAAAATTGCATCTATAAGGATGTTGTTTGCTATTGCCTCGGTGTTTAAGCTGTATGTGCACCAAATGGATGTTAAGGCAACTTTCTTGAATGGTGATCTAGATGAAGAAATTTATGTGGTCTAGCCCGAGTGGTTTAGAGCGCCTGGTCAAGAAAAAAAGGTGTGTAAGTTGGTTAAGTCTTTATATGGACTTAAACAAGCTCCAAAACAGTGACGTGGAAAATTTGAAGGTGAGATTTTCAAACATAATTTCACCTTTTGTTATGCTAATTCTTATATTTATGTGAAATATGATGTTAATAGCTGTGTGATCATAACTCTTTATGTGGATGATATGCTTATTTTTAGCACTAGCTTATCTGCTATTGATACTACTAAGATTTTGCTAAAGTCTTCCTTTAATATGAAAGATCTTAGACCTATGAATTTTATTTTAGGGTCAAAGTTTATAGGATTGACTCTGATTTTAGGTTGAATCAAACTCATTATGTTGAGAAAATTTTGAAAAAGTTTGGTTACTATGATGTTGAACTAGTCAAGACTCCCTATGATACTAGTGTTGCTTTAAAGAAAAATATTGGTGATAGTGTAAACCAAATTGAGTATGCTAAAATTCTTGGTAGTGTGATATTCTTGATGAACTATTCTCGTCTTGATATTGCATATTGTGTGAGTAGACTTAGTAAGTATAGTCATAATCTTAGTCAAGAGCATTGAAAACATTGATTCGTTTGTTGAGATATTTGAAAGGTACCATGCATTATGGATTATCTTTTGGTGGTCGTCCTCCTATATTGGAGGGGTATTTTAATGCTAACTGGGTTATGGAGAGTGATAATATATACTCTATCAGTGGTTATATTTTTGCCTTGGTAGAAGCTATAATGTCTTGGAAATCATCCAAGCAAACATGTATTGTGAGATTAGCATTGGAGGCTGAGTTTATGACTTTGGAACTAGCAAGATGGGAAGCTAAGTGGCTAAGGAATCTCTTAGCAGATATCCCACTTTGGGAAAAACCAATTCCTTCTATGTTCGTCACTGTAATTCGCAGGCTACCATTCATGTTGCCAAAAACAAGACATATAGTGACAAAAGTAAACATATTAGATTGAGATATAAAATTGTCTATACTTTAATTAGACATGGTGTAATTTTTCTAGATTATGTCAAGTCAGAGAAAAACTAAGCAGATCCGTTGACAAAAGCTTTAAGTAGGAAACTAGTTTTAGAGCACGCTAAAGGAATGAGGTTGAGCTCAGTTGCGTAGTAACCTCGTGGTGGACACCTATCTTGCGACACCAAGTTCAATGGGTCAAACGAAGTTATGTGGTGACTACTTGCTTGTACATTATTTGTGGAATAATATTGAGATGCATTTAGTTGTTGAATTACGTCCTTATCATGACTTTACTGCGTTTGATAAGGTTGGATTGTTTAATCCTTAATGAGTTTCATAGCCCAAGTTTAGCTGGGGTGAGTAGTATACACTTGATGGACTCACCTATGTGACTGTGGAGGGATAGCTACCTTCCTATAAGAGCTTTTGGGTTATCTCTTTATAGCAATTATGAGACCAGAGCATTTTGAAGTTTTTTATTTCTTTAGCAGGTTTTGTCTCCGAAATTTCTTAAACACCAAGTTCAAGACTTAATTCACCTAGATGTTCACCTATTTTTCTCCTAAACAGTTGCAACTTATTTATTAAGTTGTGGACCAAGTGGGAGATTATTGGTATCGTTGTTCCAAAACTTGTAAGTTAACTATTAACGTTACCTCACTTTTATTACACAATAACGCTTATTCATTAATTGCCATTGTCGCTATTATACTCGAACGTCCATCGTGGTTATTATTATACTTTATTATACCCAAACGTCCAAAACGGCCATCATTGTTATTATTATACTTTATTATACCCAAATGTTCATTTTGTTTGTTCAGTATATATTCATTGTCAACAGATGATTTTGTTTTTTCTACAAACAATTGACAGACATGTATAACTCCTAATACACACGCACCTTCTTCCCATCTCATCTCTTCTTTGTTTTTTGTTGTTATTATTTCTCAAAGACAGTTCCTATTTCCTCCTTTGGAGTGTACCAAAGTTGGAGAAAAGAAGTGTTAACATTAGAATCAAATCCCATTGTCCTGCTGCACCATAGAGAGAAAATTTCCAACTTAAGGCAGTAATTTTTATGATACCTTGCATTTATAGAAAAGCTATTTTAATTTAATTATTTTTGCTATTTTCCCAAACAGGCACAACATGCAATGCTACTTGCAGTCTACCCAATAAGCTAAAGATACACCAATCCACTGAAAGATTATGATCAATTGAGCTACTCAAAACTACAACTATGTTACTTCAATTAACATCATAAAGTTAGGGGCTAACCACACGATATACATAGTTGCAGTGAGACTAAGGAGAACACTTTTTAACCTATCCCTACTGTAAAAGGAGATCCTAAAGTAATGTAATCGCATCTTAATTGAATATTAAGCCAATTTCCTGAGTCCCCAAAGAAAGTACAGTTTGAATTCTTTAAAATGCTGAGGATCAACCGTATTACAAAATTTGCTGCAGCAAAGAATGGTCAATGAGCCAATTGTCAAGTTGAAACAGCATTCTGCTTTGCCCCACCTGATCGACCGCCTCTCCCCCTCCCTCGCCCTGATGAACCCCTGCCTCGACCAGAAAATTCACCACGGTTTCCAAATTCAGCTCTTATGAAGCCCCTTCCGCCACCATAATTGCCACGGCCTCTGAAGCTTTCATTTTGATATCCTGCCCTTCCATAGAACCTACCTCTTCCACTGCCAGCTGCAAGAATAAGCAGTATCAAAAGCGTCATAACATAACATCTGATCATCATTGTAAAGAGTTTGAAATAATGGATAGGGAAAAGAGTTACATGCATCTTGATAAATGAGCATATACTCGCATTATTTTTCATTCCTCCAGTTATCATGCTAAGTTATAGATGTTTAATGTTCATCCAAGAAATGTATCAGAACAAGACAAAAGACCATTACATCCTACCTACCTTGAGTTGTAGTTCTTTTCATCTCAATAACTGCTCGACGCCCGCCAATGCTCATAGGTGAAGCCTGAAAGGTTAAAAGAAATTACTTACCCAAGGAAACTCAATATATAGCCACAAGATTTTAGAAGAGAGAGTTAATTCTTTTGGAAAGAAATTTCAAAGTAAAAGGGCAATCAAAAACAATTCACCTCAAGATTTTGACATTAGAAGGAATTGCAGACACACAGTTTGTTCATCCATAGCATGCACAATTAATAATATTAAGTTGACAATAATAAATTAAATCAATCTGATTTTCTAGTCTTGGCAATAACCAATTTTTTTGACAAGGTGTACTCAAGTTTGAAACATTTTCAAGAAATCTTTTAGGAAAAGAAGAAAAATGGACCTCTTTCCTTCTTTACGTCCCCACGTCCCTCCCGCATGGCGAAGTCATTATACTAGTTATTAGTACGGGATGTCCCATCTCATTGTAGAGCCTTTCTTTTATCTTTCTTATTCATGGATGGGTCTTAATTGACTATCTGAAGTGAAATTTATCAACTTCGAAGTAATTTATAAGTCAAAGTACAAAAGGCGATTCAGCTCATATTAAATGCTCATGGCTGTAAAGAAAAACTTTTCCAAACTACTCACCGTAACACTATCCCTGATAAGTCATAATTTTCACAGAGTTCACTTAACTTTCTGAAATAACCTTTTGAAGTTACGAAAATCTTGGTTTAGGTACTGGCAGAGCTCATGCACAGATTAGTTAATGCCCAGATCAAGCCCACAACATGTATTGTTGTTATACCAATCTAATGCACGTTATGGCATTCTGGAATGTAATTCCTTTAGTGGCTCTGCATAAAGGATTAACAAGCACACCCACAAAACCATACTGATTTTTAATGCGAAAAATCTAGCCTCAGAATCTTCATCATGGAAAGCATAAAAAGTGACCTTCCTGAATATTTAATGCAACATTCTGCATGATTGCTGAGAATATTCCACCTTCTACAGATTTAACGTTGCAAAAACAGGGCACAACTTTTCCAATGTTTGGATCAGAGGAACAGTGCAGTTCATTGCTGCAGATTCTTGGACAAGTGCGAGATCCTAAACCCACAAAACCGTCCAGCCTCTTCCAAATGAAACTTTAAAACCTGTAACTTTTTCCAAAGTCCCATTCGGCTCCTTTTATCTTATTAGCATTCAAATTCTCCCCAAAAATTCATTTGAAGTGGCTGCCTGGGGTTTTTCTACTACTTGAACAAATATTATATAGACCACAACGAGAGCTCTCACCAATTTAACAGACCATTCTGATTCTTACAGAACTGATATATCAGCAAGCCCGTGTTTTCTTTCTTTATGAAAAACAGTTTTAAACAATGCAATGATATTAATTTGAAGCATTACCTATAAACAGGAGACCATCAAACCTTAACGTCCACTGTCTAAGACTGCAAAGTAATCCCACTAAGAAATTCAATGTTGATAAGGACAAACCTGAATTGCATCCTGCATCGATCTCAAAGAAAGGAATTCCACAAAACCAAAGCAATATCCCTGTTGCTGTTATATCCAAAATATTGCTGTTAGATAAGTAGGAATAGATGAACATTATAAGTCAAGAAAAGTCCTCGAGGCCAACCTTGTTATACCTAACTTGTATACCTCCTTCCTTGATTGGGCCAAATGTCCTGAATTCCGTCTCAAGCTGAGAATCTGTCATATTGAAAGGCAGGTTTCCGATGTATATGGAATGACCCTCAACTGAAAGCAGAAAATAGTATTCAGAGACCCATTATTAAACAAGATATTCATAAATATAAAACAGAAACAGTCAACAATTTCATCCATGTAATTGTTTCCTATCTAATGTCCTTATGCAAGCATGATAATGGCTTACATGCAATTAGAGACACAAACCACGTTTTAAAAAAACTTTTAAATCAAAACCATCACAATTACCAAAAAGCCACACATTGATAAATGTATAACAAACATAAAACAATATACCTTCCTCAGTAATGCTGCTAGTTTCAGGGCTCTCATTGCCACTCAGCACCGCTGCTTCCGGCTCTGTGAGAGGTATTATTGCACCTACAGCCTGATT
Source organism: Erythroxylum roraimae (assembly GCA_027568915.1). Lineage (NCBI taxonomy): Eukaryota > Viridiplantae > Streptophyta > Magnoliopsida > Malpighiales > Erythroxylaceae > Erythroxylum > Erythroxylum roraimae. Next base: position 12,853,245 of record JAOSBL010000008.1, read on the forward strand.
CTCAGTTTTGTTTGGAGGCAACTTTGTAGTACTGGTAGGTACGTAAACCTTTGTGGTTACTGAACTCCCCTTGGCCACTTTAACCTAATATAAGAATCAATGCACATGAAGATGCTATTCACAGGAATCAATTTAATTGAAAAGTGTTCCGAGGATAGACTCACTATGGATGCATAAGATTTTTTTGGAGTGTCCTCTTGGGTTGAAGAAGCTGATTCAACAACTATAGGAACACCATTTCCGTTGGAATGAGATTGGGATTCAGCAACAGCTTCTTTTTCATGGATTAACTGTTTGTCGGAGCCCAATACAGAGTTAGTATCCTCAGCAACAATTTTATCCTCTTTGGAAACATAAGTTGCAGGGTCTGGCGCAGAAGGATCAGGCACATGAGAAGTCTCTGTAAGAAAAAAAAAATTAAAAAAAGGGAAAAAGTTTTTACTTTTGGAAAGGAAAAGAAACAGGGAAAACAGGATAAGTAAAAGATATGGTTGTTGCAACAGTGATATCATACCAGGATTTGGGATTACAGGAACTGTTGGAATATTATCAACAACACTATCTTGATGATTATCAAATTGTTCACCATCTTCCACATATCTGAAAACATCATTCAGGACAAAATATCCATTGTCTTGTGGTGCAAGAAAGAATGACTGTACAAACTTTCTTCTCAGGTTATCCTTGCCTGTCAAGCATCCGGTTACTAACACAGTCACACCTTCCTTATAAGATTTCTGAGCATCTGCAGTTTTTATTTCAGCCTTGTAGTCCTTAAAATTCAAGGAAAGTATCTTCTCATTGATACCCTTTACCAAGAGAAAACCACCATCAGTGTTTCTATTGGCTCTTATTAAAATCATTAAGAACTTAAGCATTTATGCTATTGTTCTCAATGGAATCTTTGGTACTGGAAACAAGGTTTTCTTCAATTTTGCAGGAGGGTGAGAGAGAGAATACATGCACAGATTACTCATTCAAATTAAACTAACAAACAATAAAATTATTAGATTCTAGTTAAACCTACAAAACAATAGAAAAAAATCTTATGGAATCAGAAGGCTACAGTTTGATACCTGCCTGTCAGAAGATTGGTAGAATGAAAACATGCAAAAACTTAACAATCAATATAGGAAACTAAGTTACTCTTGTAAAGCACAGATACTAAGTACTGGCAACTGAAACAGTTGTCTTGTATATGTCAACAAACTATAACCCAGAACTATATTTTGTTAGGCAGAAAAAAATTGCAGGAGAAATGATAATTTGCCCCAGAACTATATTGAGAATTCCATAAGACCTCTGGGGCCTGGATAAATCACATTGTATATCAAGAATTTCAGCACACCAATCATCAACAATGCTTCAAACAGTTGCAGATTGACAAAGGAAAAAACTTGAACTGATTGAATCAAGAAAATAACCAGAAGTCATATGTCAAGTAGCTGAATTGCAAAAGTTGTTAAATAACATTGCCTTTTGGTCCAACAATACAAATTAATTGTGGAGTCTGCTAGAGGCCCAATCAATTACAAGTATCAAATAGCATCCAAAAGGGAATGAGAAATGCATCTTACTTGCATGGTTTCAACTGATGCCATTACACCATTAGCATCTGGTCGGCTTAACACACTTGAGTCCTGATAAAATCTGTAAACCAATTCTGGTGACGTATGAAGAATATGGTAATATTGCTCAACAAAGGCATTTCCAACCATTTGGGCAGTAGGGCTACCAGGGTCACTTGCTGTTTGCATTGCCATTCTGTTAAGAAAAATAATAAAAATATTAATATGAAAGCAACTCTACACCATATATAGCACATTGATAGAGCTATAGCAACCCATATGCTCAATAAAAGACTATTAACCAATAAGCAATTTAGCAATGCAAACACAGTTGACAATAACATAGAGAAAAATCAACTAATTTGAAGCCCTTCCTTCATGTAAATCAGCATACAGGAACACCATCATGAATCATCAGATTTTAATGCAATTATGATGGAACAATAGGAATGTACGTACACTATATAGTATAAAACTAATTTTACAAAGTACACAAAGAGAAGCCTCTAATTTTATGGACAAACTACGAAACCTCAATATGGAGTCAACTATCTTGCAGCTTTTAAGAACTAACAGGAGCTCACTAAAACAAAAACTTTTGTAAAAGAAATCAAAATTATTTGGGTTTGGAAAGTGGGTGCAGTCTATTCCTCGCATAGAACCCCACAACTAAACCCTAAAGCTCCTACCTAAGCACAAGAAGATAGTGCACCCACAAAACAAGTATCAGCCAAAAATAAAAAAAAAAGCATCTTGGCAACATTAAAACCAACAATACAACCCATTAGAAATGGCAGTAGACCAGTGAAACAGAACTAATCAGCGAAAAGTAGCAGCTACCCATTATAATGTCTGATTAAGGAAAAAAGGACAAAATAGACTCAACAACGAAAAACTCAGAAAGGAAACAATAGATACCAACATGAATAAATTATTGAAACAATGTGAAAAACAAAAAAGGCGAAAAAATGTAGGTGTGATCTGTAAGGAAGAAGGTGCCAAAAGCTACCTGGTAAAGGAAATGCTAGATCTTGCGAAGGAAGGATATGATGATGGTGAGATGGCACAGTGATTTCAAGCGAACAAATTGGGTGAGAACAAAAGGTACCCTGTGAACTGGGAATGATGTGTTCTTTCTCTATTTTCTTTTTGGTTTCCCTTATTGTTGGGAAGTACAAGTTTTGGGTCCGGTTTGTTTCCGTGCTGTTTGGTTAGTGGTATGGGTTTTTCTAGTACAAGGTGAGGATCCAATTCCAACCCTATTTAAAACGTGTAACCCTATCTTGTCCAAAAAGTCATTTTAGTAATTTCGTATTTAAATTATAGGTGGTGAATATACTAAAACTGATTTTTTTTATAAAGAAAAATGATAATGATTGATTCAAATGTATATTGAATAAAATTTCAAAATTATAAGAAAAAATCATAATGATTGATTCAAATGAATATTGAATAAAATTTCCAAAGTATATTTATATTATGCTTATTTTTAGATAAATTAGACAATAAATTAATAATTTTAAAAAAGATATATTCAACAAAATTAATCAATATAATAGATTCTAAAAATTTGTGCAAGTCTTCTGCCTATTAATGCGTAATTCTTTGAAGGTTCAAGAATTTGAACCAATGTTTTAAATATTGTAATAAAGTTGATACCTTGGTTTTGTTCCAATATAGCATTTTTACTGGTCATTATCATTATCAATCAAGGTTAGGATGAAAATGATAGGAGGAAATATTGAGCATTTTTTTTGATATTGAGTTAAATAAAGGTTCCTCACTGAGTCCCTTTTTAATTGCAGTAGTGATATATGTGTTCACTAATAATACCTATCGGGACATGCCTTATAGGGCTGATCCTGAGCAAGGGTAAAAAGGGCCCTCAAGAGGCCTATTAATTGCTAGTTATTTTGATTACATAAGAGTTTCACTTGAGCTAGGTAGCAGGCATGGAAAGGGTCTTATTTTTTACTTTGAATTTTCTGTTTTCTCAGTAGCTTTTTTAATCTAGAGAATAGGTAAAAAAAATTGAAATTTGATAATAAGTGTGATAACATTTGCAATCTAGGTAGGATTTTCTATTTTCAAATTGAGACTTAGATTAAATTCTAGGTATAATTTATCACTCATTCATCTCCTATTTCAATTGCAATTTATTTGGATAAATTGAAATATGTCAATTTAATTATGATGACATGCAGTTTATTTAGATAAATTAAAATATGTCAATTTTATGTATAATTTCAATTTGTATTAAAGTTTATTAGGGTAATTTATCTCTCTTTCATTCGCAAATATCATAGTTGATAGTTTTTATATCTTATTTCCTTCTTCAATTTCAATTCATCTCTCTCTTATTTATTAAGTAATAGTTAGCATTTTTTATTTATGGATTCAGATAATTTTGTATGTACAAATTTAATTTTGTAGTTTATTGATGAAATTTGGTTTCAATATTTTTATAATATGGATATTGCTGCCAATCTCTATTCTCTTTGGTGAAAAGTGGATCACTATTAGTTTTAGATATTTTCGAATTACTTAAAACATTGAAAATAAATTTTGAGTTTAATAGCTTTTATCATAAAAGTTTGCCTTTTGTTTTCTATTTTTAATACAAGATATTAAATTTGACACTTTATTTTTTATTTGTCATAGATATATAATACCACTGATATATCTTTGTGATAAACGGTTGAGCTATTGTTGTTCTGTTACGCTTACCTGCTTCTTCTAGTTCCATACATGTGTTTTTGATCTTTTTCTAATGCAATTGTGTTATAATTATTTTATATGATGTTGCCTAAAAAGTATTTATCTAGAAGTGAAAAAAGGAAAAAAAAAAAGAGTACAACAGTTAATAGAATCCTAAAAAGGAGTTATTGATAAATTTGAGAGTGTACTCCTCTAGTAAGAATTCTGAGAAATTAGTGGAGATAGTTTTGAAAACCTAATGAAATTTAAGTAATGAAATTCATATTCATAAGAATGTTAGTAATTTCAGTAATCATGATCATATATCAAATGCATCAAATTTAGAAAATTTAAGGGCAGATGAGCAACTAATCCTTCTGTTGAATATTCATGATCCTAAAAATTGAAATAATCTTGATAATAAAGTAAGGAATATTTTAATTGAAAAAGGGCTTGTAAGTGAATTAAATCTTGCGTTTACTTTAAACAATACATATTTAAGTATTATCGACTTACTAGGACCCTTCTTTTTATTTTGTTACGAGCCTATAAAACGTTAGGAATGACCTTGGTGCCTTGTTGTATGTTGTTTGATGATGACATTGTTTTAGTGCATGAGACAAAAGAGGGTGTTAATGTTAAGCTAAAACTTTAGAGGGATATGTTAGAGTCAAAATGTTTTAAATTGAGCAGGACTAAGAATAAGTACTTAGAGTGCAACTTTTCGGGCCATAGGGTGGCTTCTAATGCGGAGATAAAAAATTGTTTCAAAAGTTATACCACAAAAGAGTGTTTTAATTATCTATGATAGATCATCCAAAGTAATGGAGAGATCGATGAGGACATTGTTTACCGTATCAGATCAAGGTAGCTTAAATGGATAAGTACATCAGGAGTTTTGTGTGTTAAGAAGATAACACTTAAGCTCAAAGGTAAATTTTATTGGGTAGAAATTAGGCTGACCGTGCTCTATGTTGCAAAATATTGACTCATCAAACAGGTGTATAGTTATAAGTTAATGGTGTCGGAAATGAGGATGCTCCGTTAGATGTGCAACCTTACTAGAAGAGATAAGGTTAGGAATGTATTGTCAAGAAACAAATTAAAGGTGACTAATATTAATGAAAAATTAAGAGAAACACGACTTAGGTGGTTTATACATGTTAAGAAGAGACATCATAAAGCTCCAATAAGAAGATAAGAGATGATTGTACTTAGGGATTGTAAGAGAAGAAAAGGAAGGTCTAAGTGATAAAAAATGATATGACTCTACAAGAACTTACCGAGGACATTAACCTTAAATGTACTAGGATACGGGTAAGGGATCTCAAATACTATGGTCCTTAACTTTTTCATAGGTCTTGTAAATATTTTCCTTTGAATCTTATTTCTTGTATTTAGCCTAATATTTTAATGTGTAGTTCTTTCCCCCTAGGAATTTAGTTTAAGCATTTCCTTAACGTAAAAATTTTTCTTGTAATGATGTGTTTGTTTTATTTATTTACTTGTCTTCTTTCTTGTTTGTGTATTTATTTACCTATTCTATCATGTTTATTCTTTACTTTGTTTTGTATTTATTGTATTACTTATTTTTTTATTTTATTTGCACATTTTTTTCATACGGGTCTATAAAAAATAACCTCCTACTAGTGAGAGATAAGACTGCATACTTCTGGACCTTTCTAGACCCCACATTCAGCGGGACCTCTAATTGATTATTATTATGATCAATATCGAATACAAATTTGCATAATTTTTTAAAATTATAGACAATCCTTCAATTATATACAATTACAAAATAATCTCTCGTTATTTTGTGTTCTATA
>JAOSBL010000008.1:12877409-12887417 GCA_027568915.1 Erythroxylum roraimae
TTGAGTTTTGATGGAGAGGGGTGGGGGGGAATTATATTGTTTGGATTGGTATAAGATTGAATAAGAATGACAGAAAAATTATACCGAATTTTGGATTGGTTTAGTTAGGCTTCCAACGCGATAGTTTTCTAAAGTGTATGTTATCGGATGTCAGTAATTCGTTTGCCGTTTGTTTAAACCATTTGTTTACTTTGTTTCGCCTCGCCTTCGATATGTTTCTGTTCTTTCGAATTCGATTTCGTTCGTTTTCGCTCTCCGCCACTTCGTTTCCGTTATTCCGTTTCCATTTCTCCGGTTGGGGTCCGGTTCCGAGATCGGGTCCCAACAATACAAAAGTGTCTTTGAATTGGAATATTTTATTTCAAAATTAGGATATCACAAAACTTCATGCTAGATAAAATTTTAATATTTTAAATATTAATTTAATTTTAATTTAAATTTGATGCTTTTATTAATGTGATTAAGATTAATAATTATATTGGTCTCTAATAAAATTTAAAATATTTTTGTCTATAACTAGAATTAATTATATTTCAATTTAGACCAGAATTAAATATTTAGAGTCCTTTGTATTTAAAAAATGTTTCTTAATTTGATTAGGAAAATTTCTTAACTAAAATTGTTTATTTCAATTTAATTGAGATAAATTTAAATTATTATTTAATTTTTTTAGAAAATTATTTCACTATTTATCTAAAGATTATTTATTTATTTATTTGTTATTAGAAAAGGTAAATTTCTTTATTAAATTTTAAAAAATTGTTTTCATTCATTGATTGAGAAAATGGGTCTTCAATAATATTTTAAAGTTAAGGTTATAATTTATTGAGGAATAAATTGCTAATTAACTAAAACTACCTTTAAATAAATAATGAAAGGAATTTTAATTAAAATTAAAGTAGTTTATTTAATTTTAAAAGTTGTTTTCTTTAAAATTAAAAAATAGTTTTTTAATTAAGGAAAATATATTTCTAGTCAGATTGGAATGTCTTGTTTTTAAGGTAAATAAATGAATTGATACTAAAAGGATCCAACGTACAATAACCAAGCTATAGCTAGCAAGGCCAAGCTCCTAAATAAAGCAGACTAGGTAGTTAAAAACTACCAACATAAGCTGATTTGATAAAGTGAGTTACAAGCATAGTCTAGATTTCATTACAACAGAAATTTCAGTGAGTCTGCTCCTTGCTAGAGCTATGAGTCTCAACCTAAGGAGAAACTTTCTTCAACTTAAAACAACATCAATTATATCATGTTCAAATAGAGCATTATTCCTTCCCCTCTAGATACAGTGAATAAGCACTCCCGATGTTGACCTACATATCATCATGTCATCTTTGCTCTTGAACTTTAAGTTCCTTATCCATGTTAGTATATTCATCCAACCAGAAATGGGCGTGCCATTCCTACTAAATTTTGGAAACAATATAATGTAGCTAAAAAATCGTAGTTAAAGAACAAGTGTTCATGGGTTTATACTTCTAACTTGGATAAACCATAATTTTAACCTTCAATAAGGAATCTAAGTCTACCCGTAGTGTTTAATCTTATGGAAATGGCTAAAATAAGATGAAGGAGTGCGATTATTTAGTGTAAGAGTTCCACACTAGCTTATGCCAACCCCATTTAGATAAGTTACCCATTAGCAGCTGCCTATAAGAGGAAGTAGAGACATTCCCATCCTTGTTTGGTAACCACTGAGTGTAGTATTGGGAGAAGTAATCGATGGAATAGCTTAGCATTTGTTAAAGTATCTCCTAAAAACCCCTTAAGGACTGGAAAGGCTAATGCCATCTACCATCTTTGATTAGACACTTGGTCTTTGTATTTGTTGGTACTGTTGCACTTAGATTACAGAATTCTCTAAGGAGGTATAGAAGATCAAACTTGTGCCAGTTATTTAACTAGAAGAAGGTAGCGTGTCCATTCCCAATCTTATACTTCACTTGAGCTTATATAAAGGAAATAGTTTTCAAGATTAGCTAAGAGATATAAGGGAAAGCTTGCTTGTTTTTCATTATCCACATGCACTCATTTTTTGGATGGTATATATAAATCCATCTTATCCATAAGCTTTCTTTTCCCTCATAATTGTTCCATAACCTTTTGGCTAATAAGACTTTAAACATCTTATTTATAGAGATCAATATGAGTCCTCAATTTTCCTTAGGAATACAAAGTCTACACCATTTTACCTTTAAGAATGTTGTATTAGGACTATAAAGTCTACTCAATTTTACCTTTAAGAATTTTGTATTGCTTCCGGCTTTGCCCCATATGAAATTTCTAATAGCTTTTTCAATTTCTTTCATGATGGTTTTAGGTGGAGCAATATATAAGCACTAGCAAATATAAAGGTGTTTTTGAATTGAAATAACTAATTATAATCTACCCCCACATGAAAGAAATTTTTTACACTAGGAGTTGATTCTCCTTTGAACTGATACCAAAAGAAGGACACAATCTGCAACATTTAGTATTTTGGAATATATAAGAACTCCTAGGTATTTGAAAGGCAATTGATTAATCTCCAAGCTAAGAAGAAGGTTGTTGAATGCAAACCAAACTACTAGTTTTACACTTAAAACTGCAAGTATAAGGGTTGTAACTTGTAGTAAAAAGCAGATATTGATCCCATAAGGATTATGCTTAGGCACCAGTCTCTCAATTTGTTGCAAGGTTTGAGCTCAATAAATAACAAAAACATTTGTATTATTAAATCAACAACTGAAGGTTCACAAATAGTTCAAACAATAAATACCAAAAAAATATTTTATCCAATCATAATGTGATTAACATCCCCAACAACCAAACAATCATGATAAACATGGTAGAAGAGAAAAAAATCAAAATAAGAACTAGATGGGGCGAGCTCCTCCTTTTTTTTGCCCAAATCTGGAAAATCTAGATGACAGAATGCTCTTTGCTCAATTGGGAATGAAAACCATGATTCTCCACCTATCTCTAGGCTCTCATTATGTCTTTTAGCTCCCGGAGGCTAATTTCCATGACTATCTTCAGCCCTAGGGATTTGTGACATTATATATCATAAAACCCATAAAAAAATGTGAAACCGCGTGACTCCTCGGGCTAACCATCCCATGATCGTGGGAATTATCCTTGTGCTTCCAGCAATCGTGGGTTAACGTGATAGAAACTTTCTCCATAGATTCCCCATGATTGTGGGAAACATTCCCCAGTCGTGGGTTCTTATTCTTCAGCAGCTCCATTTCTCTTCTCTTCTCTTGGTCCCTAGCTCAATCACAAAGGTGTCTACCCTCTATTTGTACACCAACATGATCAATTCTTACCCTAAACCAACATCAAACACAAAAGAAAAATCATGAAGATCAAACTAAACAAAAACACACAAAATAAGTCCTAAAACACAATAATACTAACCTATTATGCTAGAATCACATGCCAAATACATAGAAAAACACATATTAATGCACAATTATCAACTTCCCCACACTTAAATCTTTGCTTGTCCTCAAGCAAAATCAAACACAACTAATCAATTCCATCACTTCATTTTCACAAAGATGAAAGCATGCAATCCGTCAAAGTTTGGCCAACTCAAATGTCAATCTATTGCACATATCATGACTACTTTTCATTAGTGTTCATAAGCAAACTCAATTTATGGCACCATCACTCAAAGATAAGTATAGACGCGCAATGAATCATCCTCACAGTTTCACTCATTTCTCTCAAGTGTTTTATGGTTAGTGTTTTACTTAAGCTCCCTATAGGAAACTACACTACCATAGGCTTGCTAATACACCAATTCTCTTTTACAATGATTACATGCATAAATAGATCAAAAGGACTTGTTTCGGGTTGTAATGTGGTAAGGGTTAAGGTGGTTCAAAAAGGGTAAAGGGTTTAACACAAGCATTCATAAAGTAATAAGTGAACAAAGGGATAACGAAATATGTTTATGAGATACAAATGAAAATAAGCTCCTACTCCACACTTATTGATGCTACCAAAACATTCTTCCTTTTTCTTTTCTTTTCTTTTTCTCCCTTTTTTTAATAATTGAAGAAAAAATAAATAAAATAGCAACTAAATACAATGTGATGCACGAGTATTAGTTTCACTCAACTCATCTTAGAAAAAATTGTAGCAAAAATTCCAAACTAGTGCATAATTTAATACTATACTAAACTTATGAATGTGTAGGCTAATGGGGTTTCGGGTTTTAAAATATGGGGTGTTTTCAAGAAACAAATGGGTTAAGGCTTAACTGGGGTAGCAAGGGATAATAAAAGGCATGTCATTTAAGCCAAGGGTTATCACATAAAAGGCCTTAATCATCTCTATTAAGCATGCATTTAGTAAACTCAAACTGATTCAAAGCAAGTTCTGAATGTAGTAACCTAAGGAAGCATCACACAATCAAAGAAATAAAATGACTGTAGATGGAGTCATATAGTCAATCCTCACATTGGATTAAATGAAAATTCATTATGCGTTTCTACACTACATCATTGCTCAAGTGTGAAATTTTGAGTAAGCTTATGCAACCAAGTACTTTTCATCACTCAACATGATTCAATCTTTACTCAACTAGCCTAATCCGAGTTCAAGCATGCATTCAATCTCATTCCAACTAGCATGACATAATCTCATTGCAAAACACATCAAAATGATTCAAGTATGCTTCCATTGTTTAACACAAAACAACATAAAATAACAACCTAATATGCCTAAAACATGCATCTTAAATAACAAAATGCAAACACAAATGCAACGAATGCAAAGAATACCTCCCCATACTTGAACAACACATTGTCCTCAATGTGGAATGGAACACACCCGAAACAAACAAACAGCACAATGAAATAAAAAACACAAAAATAACAAACAACATAAGAGATTAAGTGTAAGAAGGGCTTATGGTGGTGGATGCGATGGAGTTGGCTCATCCTTCTTGATGCCATGACAAACAAAACCTCTCTCCTCTTTTCCTTTAGTCCTCCAACAAGCTATGATGCATAACAAACCTTCAAGTAGTCATTAAGTCACCTAAGCATCAAAAGATCAAAAGGGGAAACAAGGTAAGATCTAACAATCTAAAAAACAAAGCAAACATAAAACCAATCAAAGTAAAATTACACTAAACACAAAGATAAGCAAATAAAAGCAAACATGCTAAGTTAAGGTCATTAGCTTGACCATGCCATATGCAATCATGAAAGAGTGAGGGAAAGGAAAGAGATGACTTCCCTTTCTTGTGTGTTTGTCCCCCCAAATTATAGCTTGCACCTATGCCCATTAAACTTGAATGCTTCACCCTTATCATTTTCCAACTCCAAAGCTCCATGGGTAAACACTTGAATAACCTTGAACGGTCCACTCCATTTTGACTTGAGCTTTCCAGGAAATAATCAAAGTCGTGAATTGAACAAAAGCACCAAGTCTCCAATCTTGAACTTCTTCTTCTTAATCTAAGCATCATGCCACTTCTTTGGTCTTTCCTTGTACAACTTGGCATTTTCGTAAGCGTCAAACCTCAATTCTTCTAATTCGTCAAGTTGTAATAATCTTTCTCACCTGCTAGCTTCCAATCCTTGTTCAACTTCCTAATGGCCCAATATGCCCAATGCTCTAACTCTAATGGTAAATGGCAAGACTTGCCATACACAAATCGATATGGAGTAGCTCCTAAGGGTTTCTTAAAAGCTGTCCTGTAAGCCCATAAGGTGTCATTCTGCTTTAACACCCAATCCTTTCTTGAGATGCTCACTACCTTCTCCAAATTCTTCTTCAACTATCTCTTCACCACCTCCACTTGGCCACTGGTTTTGGGGTGGTAAGGAGTCGCTACTTTATGATGAACATTGTATCTTTTCAGAAGAGCCTCATATGGTTTCTTGCAAACATAGCTGCCTCTATCACTTATAATCGCTCTAGGCACCCCAAATCTCGTAAAGATCTTCTTGATGAACTTTTAAAACACCTTGCCGTCATTAGTTGGAATAGCTACGACCTTAACCCACCTGGAAACATAGTCAACTCCAACTAATATGTAAGTGTTACCTAAGGAGGATATGAATGGTCCCATGAAGTCCAAGCACCACACATCGAATATCTCCACCTCATGATGCTTGAAAGAGGCATCTCATCCTTTTTTGATATGTTACCCACTCTTTGACACCTATTACACTTCAGCACAAAATTTCAAGGAACCTTGAACAAGGTTGGCCAATAGAATCCACACTCCAAAATCTGAGCTGCAGTCTTGTTACCTCCATAATGCCCTGCATAAAGTGAGCTCTGACATTGCATCAAAATTTTAGGCATTTCATTTTCTAGGACACACCTATGAATCAAATTATCATCACATATCTTATACAATACAGGTTCATCCCAAATATAACGAGAACATTGAAACACAAACCTCTTCTTTTATTGATAAGAGAGATCAGAAAGAAGAATACCACTTGAGAGGTAGTTTGCAATATCTACAAACCAAGGAAGAAAAGGATTGTCTACCATCATTAAAGCCTCATCCGAAAAGCTCTCATTGATATCCTCTTCTTCTTTATGGTGCCCTCCTTTAAATCTCGAGAGGTGGTCCCCTATAACATTTTCTGCTCCCTTCTTGTCTTTAATCTCAATGTTAAATTCTTGGAGCAGAAGCACTTACCAGATAAGCCTAGCCTTGACTTTCTTCTTGGCAAAAAGATATCACAATGCTGCATGATCTGTAAAAACAATAACATGTGAGCCTAACAGGTAAGAACGAAATTTCTCACATGCAAATACCACAGTAAGCAACTCCTTTTCCGTAGTTGTGTAATTCAGTTGTGCTCCTGTCAAGGTATTGCTTGCGTAATAGATGGCGTGCAGTCTCTTTTCCTTCCACTGGCCAAGGGTACACCAATGGCATGATCGCTTGCATCATTCATAATCTCAAAGAGTAGAGACCAATCCGAGTTAGAATGGGTGCTGTTATAAGTGCCTTCTTCAACTTATTAAAATCATCCAAACAAGTATCATCAAATATAGAAGGCATATCTTTAACTAATAAATGAGTTAAGGGTCTAGCAATAAGAAAAAATCCTTGATGAATCATCTGTAGAACCTTGAATGACCAAGGAAGGCTCGGATGCCCTTGATGTTAGTGGGAGGTAGTAGTTTTTTAAACCGAATACCATCCTCCGATAAGCAAAAGTCCCATAAGGACAAGTGAAAGTAGTCTTCTCCTGATCCTGTGGGTATATGACCACCTGATTGTACCTAAGTATCCATCAAGAAAATAGTAAAATGCATGGCCAACTACCCTCTCAATCATTTAGTCCGCAAAAGGTAAACGAAAGTGATCTTTCATGGTGGCCAAATTGAGCTACCGGTAATCAATACATACTCTCCAACCTGTGATTGTTCTAGTAGAAATATTTTCACCTTTTTCAGTTTCCATCACTATCATGCCTCCATTCTTAGGCACACACTGCACTGGACTTACCCACCCACTATCTGAAATGGGATAAATAATCCCTGCATCCAACAACTTCACTACCTCCTTCTTCATAACCTCTTGCATATTTGGATTTAACCTTCTTTTTCACTCCCTCACAGTTTTACATCTTACTTCTAGGTTAATCCTATGCATCACCACATTGGGGTTAATCCCCTTAATATTGGAAATTTTCCACCCTATATCTCTCATCCTCTTCCTAATGGTCTCCACCACTTTCTCTTCTTGCTCACAATCCAATTGGTTTGACATAATGATGGGTAAGGTATGGTTCTTACCTAAAAAGGTGTATCTCAAATGGGAGGGTAAGGGTTTAAGCTCTAAAGTGCGGGGCTTAACAATGGAAGGTGGTGTAGGTTTATCTGTTCTCTCCAACTTCTCTAACTTGACTTCCTCACATAATTCCTCTTCTCTCACACTCTCATCCCTGTGCACTTCAGTAACTTCATTAACTTTCTCTTCAACCTCCTTCACAAATTCATCCACAACATCGATCTTCATACATACTTTACCATTCATCGGTTTCTTCAAAGATTTAGACATGTTAAATTCAACCTGCTCATCACCAATTCTTAAAACAAGTTTTCCATTATACACATCAACTAATGCTCTACTAGTATTCATAAAGTGCCTACCAAAAATCAATGGACAATTTTTATCAGCTTCAAAATCCATCACAATAAAATCAGCAGGAATAATAAATTTATTCACTTTTAGCAACACATCTTCTACAACTCCATATGGCTTCTTGATGGATTGATTCACAAGTTGAATTAGCATGGATGTTGGCCTGACCTCTCTTAGTCCCAATTTCCTAAAAATAGACAAAGGCACCAAGTTAATGATTGCACCTAAATCACATAAGCATTTAGAAAATTCAAAGTCACCAACAACATATGGAATCATAAAACTCCCTGGATCTTGTAGTTTTGAAGGCATCGTGCTTGAAATAATCGAACTACAATTCTTGTCAAAGTGACCGTCTGATTGTCCTCCCAAGTGCGTTTGTGTGTTAGTATGTCCTTAAGAAATTTTGCATACTTGTGCACTCTAAAGCTTCCACCAATGACAAGTTGATCTGAAGTCAGTTTCTCCAAAAACTTGAAAAATTGAGTGTCCACCTGATGTTGTCTCACCCTTTGTGGATACAGAAGTTTAGGCTTGTAGGGTGGTGGTGGCACATAAGGCCTCTCTTCTTCTTTCTTTTCTTGAATCTCCTTATCTTTTCCCTTTTCTTAGCTATCCTTTTGTACACTTAGTTCCTCCATCTACTTGCCACTTCGAAGTGTGGTAGCTTTGAGTTGTTCCCTTGGGTTGTCCTCAGTATTGCTTGGTAGGGTACCTGAACTTTTAGAGGATAAAGCATTAGCAAGTTGACCTACCTGTACCTCCAAGTTATGGATGGATGAGGCATGGTTCTTCACGATCTGATCAAACTTTGCCTTAATCCTCTTTTGACTTTCCTCCTAGCTTGAAAACATCCTCTTTTGGTTCTCTTCTTGATTTGCCAGTCTAGACCTTAAAACATCCATCAACTTATCCATTTTGTTCTCCAAAGATCCACGTCGGTCTTGCTAAAATCTAGGAGGTCCTTGTGATCCTGCTTGGCCACATGCATTGTTAGTACTCCAAGAAAAATTTGGGTGGTTTTTCCACCTCGAATTATAAGTATTAGAGTACAGATTGTTACCTCGCTATGATTGGCCCAAGTAATTTACTTGTTTAGTGCTACTGGCTTCCAACAAGAAACATTTTATTATACAATGGTTGTCTTGCCCATATAACTCACACTGTGATTGCATAGCTTTAGCTGTAGACAAAGATGCTCCTTGCATGTTTATAAACTGCTTGGTGAGGGCTATGATCTGTGCCTGTAAAGCTGTAAAAAAGTTAATTAGGATCATACATTTTTGCTCCTTTTGCCCCTTTCTACTCCTCTCGCTTGACCACATACAACTGTTGCTTGCCAACTCTTCCAAAAGATTATGAGCTGCATCGATAGTTTTCCTCATCAAAGAACCTCTAACAGCTGCATCTATGGTTCCTCTTGTGCTCTGATTTACACCATTGTAAAATGTTTGCATGAGAAACTCCATAGGAATGTTGTGGCGGGGGGCAGCTTCTTTGTAGTTTTTTAAACCTCTCCCAAGCTTCATATAAAGACTCCCCATCACTTTGTTGAAAATTTGTGATTTCCTTTATGATCCTTGTTGTCTTGATCAATGGGAAGTACTTAGCGAGGAATGTCTGGGCTAGCTGTTTGCAAGTAGTAATCTACCCTGAACTGAGTGAGTTATATTTGCCCAATCTCTCAAAGTGAAAGAAAATAGTCACAACCTCACGACATCATCAAAGAACCCATTAAGTCGAAAGGTGTCGCATATCTCCAAAACGTTAGCGAGATGGGCATTGGGATCTTTATTAGACAACCCATAAAACTGCTAAACATTGGAAAATGTTAGAATCACCAAAATGACAAGGTATAGTGAAACTCCCTGGATCTTTTAACTTGGGAGGTA
>JAOSBL010000008.1:12954892-12966218 GCA_027568915.1 Erythroxylum roraimae
AAATCAACTTGTTAGAGGTAAGTTTTCATCTTTCTTCTTGCTAGGTTCAAAAAGGGATTAAATAAAGGCTAGGGTTTATGTTGGGAATGAAGGAAGAAAGAAGAGGAAGATGAAACCAAATTGATTTTGGATTTTTAAGCTAGGGTTTTGATTTTTCTAGCCTAGATGGACTATGGGTAGGTTAGGTTTAAATTTAATTTTAGCATTTCTTTGATTCTTGAACTTTTATGAGCTTTCATTTGAATATGGATTAAATAGAAATTGGTTTATTTGAAGGGAATCAAGAAAACCTTACTCAAGAGCATGAGGAAAAGCAATCTTGAGCTTAGATTTTCAGCAAAAATTAAGTGGGTAATATATTTATAGTTATTGTGTGATGGGCAAATGCCCTATGTATGCGTTTATGCTTAAATTGCGTAAATTTTGAATTGTTGTGAATATTTGAAAATGCATGATGAAATATTACATGTTATATCTTGAAAAAGGTTATGACATTTTGAATTGAATGAAAAGAAGAAAAGCATGACAATATGAGAATATGATGAAATGAAAGAAGCATAAGAGTATGAATTTATGATTTATTGAATTGGGCATAAATTTGTCTGTGAGTGGGCAAGAGAGGAACCCGTTTCGTTAGTCATGTGCACGTTGACTTATAGTCTTTTTCTGGCTGCCTGCTTGAGGCCACGAGATCCTAAGAAATCAGACTCATTTTGTTCACGGTGTAAACTTCGGTTTCTCCGTTTCGTTCCACGAAACTCTCGAGCCATTTGTTATGCATTTCATCATTAATTTGTTGAGTATGATGCATTATTGAGTGATATGCTTGATAGATAATTTCATGATATCCTTTATGTGATGACATTTGGTTAATTATGAGTTGTGAGATGAATTGTGAATTATTTGAATTGCTAGACATATGTGTATATATGTTTGATTGTATGGCTCATTGCTGATGGCTATAAACCTATTAGCCACTGAGCTTTATAGCTCATCCCATATTTTTTCCACTCCTCAGGTGTAAAACAAGATGAGTGTTGAACCTTGCAAGCCATCGGAAACTCCAAGATATTAGAGATTTTTGTAACTAAGTTAGTGGCTAGACTTTTGGATAGCGTTATAAGCATATCAAACATTGAGCATCTCATGTATTTTGTATCTTGTGTTAAGTTAGTGATTTGTATGTTGATATGTAAATATAGCTTGTTCAAATATGTACTTTGCTTACTAATGAGAATGAGAATTCAAGGATTTCCTTTTTGTGTATGATTATGCTACTTATAGGTTGAGTATGATAATTGTGGAAGTATTCTTCTTTGTTGAAATTGCAAATGGGTGTTTGTTTGAGAATAGCATGTTAGAAATTGGAAAGGTTGTATAGGATGAATTACTTGAAGTGAGGCTTAAGAGTTACCGGAAGGTACCTAGTAGTGGGTTGATATGAAGAGATATTGCATGTTGCAAGTTTTCATAGGTGTAGAGGTTGTGTTCGGAACTCAAAGGAAAAACTGTATCGATCTAGGTAGAATTAGCTAAAATTGTTTTTATGAAAGTTGTAGCTTATCTTTTTAGCTTTCTAACGCTATAAATTATAAATTTTTTTGATATCAGAGCTGGAAGTTATGATCGTTTGAAGTTTGTGTTGCTGCATAGGGTGAACTTTTGGGACAGCTACATTGATTGGAAATTTTAACCCTTATAAAGGCAAAAATTGTTTTTAAGGTCTTCATGGAAGTTGTAGGTCTAAAAGTCTTTTTTTAAAACAGTCTAAGAATGACCTTAATCCAATATTTTTAGTGAAAATTATGCCCTTTTTACTAAAATAGGTCGGAGAAGAAAAGCAGGAAGGGGAAAAGTCGTGGTCGCGACTTTGTGGAACGATCGCGAAAGTCGCGATTACGCATTGTCGAGATAGCGACATTTCAGCCGCGCGCGAAGTTCGCGACTCCGCAGCTCTCCCTCAAACCTGAACACCTCTCACTCTTTTGGCCATAACTTTGTCGTCTGACCTCCAAATGACCTGATTTTTAAAGCAATGGATTCCTAACACATTACTCCATCTTTCCATAAAATTTACATCTTTTGAGATTAATTTGAAAAAGATTGATTGAATCAAAGTGAGAGGATTGGTTGAAAGAGTATGAGTTGGATATTTTTACTGAACATGGTTCAGTATTTTGGTGATATCTTGATCTGTAGAGCTCCAAATGAGATGATTCTTATTTCTAACTAAACTAGAGACATGGGGCTACAAATTATCTGAAGGAATCGAATTTCAATTCAGTCTCTAACAATTTCAATTTCTAGAGTGAAGTTGGGTATAGTGCACAGTCTCGGTTTAGTAATAGTCCAAAAATGTTTGGCCTATAACTTTCAGATTTCTGAACCAAATTGAAAGTTTTTGGTGTCATTAGAAACTTTAGACATTGGGGAACAAATGTTTTGAAGAAGTCAAACTGAAATTCCAATTGGAAGTTTCCCAAAATCTGTTCTAAAATAAAAGAATGAGTTTTCTCACGTTTTGTAACTCCGAATGTCGGGCCCGGAAACGGGATCCAACACTTTTCCAAACACAAACAAAAAGGGAAACCTATACACTAATTGCAGAACACAAAGCCCACATTAACTTTAGGACGTAGCCAAAAAATATAACACAATAAGGATGGTAACAGAAAAGAAGAACAATATGTACCAACATAACACACAATGCTTCATCGATGGGGAGGACCACAAGATGGGAGAAGACCACAAAAGACAAGATGACGCTTCTTCAACCGATTATGAAGAGAATATATGACGGCTAACACGAAAACAAAGACAACTTCGTTTTTGTGTTAATAACCTAGTAGAAAATGACATCGTTTGTTGTTAAGGTAAACAACGTGTTTTCAATTAAGTTAGAAGAAATAAACCATTTGGTGAGGATTCAAAAACCATCGCCAAATGCTTTGCCATTACCATTTTGGGTTCACCTTTGGTTAATATAAATAGAGTAATATATATTACATATGTAAGATATGAGAAAATTTATAAATTATGCAATAATTCATAAATCATTAAACTACTTACAATTATTATCTATACATTCATATAACATTATATTAATTACCATATATGATAATAATAATTATAACAATTTAATTAAAAATAATAGATGGGACTTTTGAGTACCTTTTCATTATATTGCTAAAGAATCACAATTTTAATGTTAATAAGATCAAAATATCATAAATTTAAGTTAACTGCTTCTCTTAATCATTAATATTTATTAACAATAATAAAATGATTGTATAAGTGTACAAATAAATTTAGTAAAAAAATGTCATATATTTTTGTCAATTTCTTTATTATATATGATTTCATAATTTAATGTGGTATCATAAATTTGTATTTACTATATATAATTTCTATATAAATTTATGTTTATGCTATATTTAAAATTTTAGCAAAATGTAAAAATCTATAAAAAAGTTTATTATTGGCAACGATTTCTAATTTGGAAGCCAAATATACGACTACCAATTTAATTTTATGATTGTAAGTATAAAGCTAAATTCATTTAAGAACAATGTAATTTAAGATGTTTATAAAACAAAACAACATTTTATATATGAATGCATATTATATTTATTTATACTTTTTGTTTTAAAATTTTAATATATATAATATGGAAAATTGATGTGGTCTAACAAAACTCTATTTATTATGTATAAATTGTTTACAATTTTATAAAAATGTTAATTTTAAAAAAATCAAAACTATAAAAATTGAAAAAATTATTATTGGTGACGATTCCTATTATCAAACATTTAGTGACGAATTTCAGTATTCGTCGCCAAATGGTACAAACTAAAAAAAAAACACAAAAACGATGTTGCCTTTTCAATGACAAATGACTTCATTTTCGTAACGTTATAATCTAACCTGACTCCCTCTTTATACATTTGGGATGTTTTTGGAAAGCGTCACCAAATGTTGTGTCGTTTAAAAAAATAGAAACGACATCATTGTTTAACGACAAACGACATCATTTGTTAATGTTTTATATTTTGTTTAGGTTTTTATACTCTCTTAAACATTATGCATGAATAGAGTTCAACTTGAAGGGTCTATTGGAGAGGCTTATTTAGTGAATAAATGCTTGACATTTTGCTCTATGTACTTAAATGACATCGAGACAAGATTTAATAGACGAGAACGTAACTTTGATTTTGATCAAGATGGTGGCTTGTTAGTTTTCTCCCAAAAAGTTAGGCCACTTGGTGTCAGAAAATATATCAAGTTAACTAAAGAAGAGTTCGAAATTGCCCATTAGTATATTTTGAACAATTGCGAGGAAGTAGACATATATATGGAGTATGTATATTACTTTTGAATCAAATTTTCATATGTCAATGTTTTCATTCAATCTATATTTCCTAATCTCAATTTACTTTTTAAAATAGAAAGCACAAAGAGTCGATTTGAAGTAAAGGGATTGTTAATGTTGATGAAAAACATAAGCTTAAGTTCCTATCATAGTTTAAGACTCGAGTAAGTTATAAATTGATGGAATAAATAATATGAACTTACGAGAATTTGTATGTCAGATGATCTATTGTACAGATGATACGGTTACATAACCGTAACATTCAAGAGCCGATAATTTCAATATATTCTTTGGCATGTGGGCCTCATATATGTGAGAAAAATATACATGTTGCATTGTTAATAGGGTTAGATTTCAAATAGAAGATCGAGAAAGTTGACTTAGAAGCCAAAATTATAGGGTTGTTGTTAAGGAATGTCATGACGATGATTTAATTGACCTTTAAGGTGTCATCTCTAAAATAATAAAGTTGCATTACATTAAGGATAAAAAAGGTTATTCTATTTAAGTGCAAATGGTTTAATCTTGTTGACATGAAGGTAAATGGGAATTTTACTAGCATGAATGTTAGTAAGACATGGTATGATAATGACCCTTTTGTCCTTCAAGTCAAGTGAAGCAAGTTTTCTACCTCAATGATATTGTATTAGGCATAAATTGGAAAGTTGTTCAAAAGTTTCAACACCGAAATCTCTTTGGTTTTTGTGAAAGGGCTAATGGTCTAATGAGTGAGGATGATGATGCATTATATCAACAGATTGAACAGGAGTTGAATAATGAAGCCATTCAAATAGAAAATGTAGATATATCATCATTCATAGGAGAGATGTTGATCTAAATATAGTACAAGTCAATCTTATTGTAGAAAGATGACAAGTTAATAATTTACATATTAATTAGGGGCATTTTTTGAGCATATTGGATGAATATTATTCTGATTATGGTATTTTTGCATTGTTTTTGAAAGTTACTAGGTGTGGAGTTATTTTGGCAAAAATAAGCTAAAATTGGCTAAATTGGAGGAGAATAACACATCCAGTTGCATCCAAAAGGAATTCACAATGCAACAGATAGAAGATAAAACAACAGCATCACAGAGGACCCCAACAGAAGAGAAAACGACACCAGAAAATAAAAAAAATGTCAGCAGAGTCCAGAAGAAGTAAATGACAACGCAGAGTAGAGGAAAGCAATGCAGCAGGTGGATAGAAAAGAACAAAACGACAGCAAAACAAGAGAAAAATGTAGAGCAGAAAGCAAAAACAATAATGCACAACAGGTGGTACAATAAAATGCACAGTAGCAGCTAGGAGGTCCAAAACGTAGAGTACACTGGAGAAATAAAAAGTGTTGCAGCAGAGAAGCAGTCAAAAACGTAAGCAGAAAAAGATCCAAAACGCATCAGCAAAAAGAAAAAAAAAAAGAAAGGCAAAACACAAGGAACGTAGATGTTTTGAAAACTGCTGACGTTTTGAACGTAGAAGGGTTTTTGTTTTAAAAGAGAAAGTACGTAGGCTTTTATTTTAAAAGAGAACGTACGTAGGTTTTTATTTTTTGGAAAAGAAAGGAACGTGTTTTTGGGGGTATAGAGGAGGTGGCTGGAAAGGCAACAAGTGGTGGACGGCAGCTGCTGGTTTTGGGAGATTTCTACTCAGGGTTCCACCTTTCGCTGTCAAGGGAGAGAGAATAGGCATAGTGTTTTGGAGTTTTTTTCACGGGGAACTCTCCAACGTTTTTCTTCCTCTAAACTTCTTTAGTAAGACAATTTACTTGCCAATCATATTCATGTGTTATTTCTTTTCTATGGCTTGTAACTAATTTATTTATTATAGTTAGAGGATTATATTGAAACTTTGATTCTAAATTGACTATGAGATCGAATAGAATGTATTGAATTCAATCGTGCATGGGATTTAATTATTTCCTGAATTCACCAATTTTATGATGTTTTTGGGTTTTATTGAATAGATGCATATATTTAATAATCCTAAAATAATCGATTGCTAATTAAAATGGCAAATCCATAATTGTTTGTTGGTTGTAATAAGTGGCAATTGACATAATTTTATTTCCTTGTTAAGAAGTTTAATATATGTTGTGGAATTAATTAATCTGATTGCAATAACCTATCTGTTGAGTTTGTTGGTTAAAATTGGGTCTTTTAAAATCTTCAGGTTGTTAAAACACTACATCCAACGAGCTGCCTAAGCTTATCTTTCGATTAGGGAGTAATTATTCGATCTATTTTTAATTATCATACATGATAAGGAAAGGCTGATTATTTCAAATATGTTCTTAATAACTAGAACCAATTTATTCATGAATCTGTTGAATTGCTTTTGCATCAATGATCAATTGAATGAATCAAGGTGGAAATAAATTCCTTTAACTAGAAGTCTATTTTATTGAATTTCAAATCAATTCATTTATGTTATTTTTGATATTGTGTTTTAACATAATTTTCAAACCCTTTTTTTACTTAATTGTTTAAAAGAGAAAGACCATCATTTCCTGAGGAGACGACCTTACTTCACTGTGCTACGTTAATATTCTAGGTAGGTTAATTATTTTTAGTTGATTTGACACTCACCAAAAGAGATGAAGACTATGTTGAGGATGAATTATATGAAAATGATGATACTTTGGCTGAATATAATAGTGATGAAGAGTCGATTCATAATGTAATTAATGGTGATGGTTTTCAAGAAGCTGATCATGATGATTGAAGGTAAAAAAATTATTGTTTATATTGGATTGTTGTTTATATTGTTTGAAAACTAATAAGCCGCCATTTTAATTAAATTATGATTAGCCATTTTGTAAAAGCAATGAATTTCATTATGCTTCATTTTGTAAAAGAAATGTATTTTATAAGGCTTCCTTTTTGTATTTCATTATGCTTCATTTTATAAAAGTAATGTATTTTATTATGCTTCCTTTTGCATTTCATTATGATTTATTTTGTAAAAGTAATGTATTTTATTATGCTTCATTTTGTAAAAACATTGTTTTTCATTATGCTTAATTCATTTATCTTTCAAATGTTGTGAAGTATGTATAACTTTGTTCATAAGTTAAGATCATTGAATCACTTCTTATAACTATGTTGGTTTAAGCACTTCTTATTACTATGTTGATTGAAGCAAAAATGCCTCCTTTTTATGAAATGCATATCACTAAATAATTGAAAGCTTACTTGCTTATTAACTTTCACTCTATAAGCATGTATTAAAATTTGTAAAGAGTTGGTAACAATAGTACCAATACATTAACAAATTCCTTAGTGAAAGAAACTGCAATTAGTGAAAGAAACTACAACCATATTAATACTAATTTTTGAAATACAATTCAAATTTTCCTTATATTTGCTAGATTTGTTATTTATAGATATATAAAAGTCAACACTTTAAAATTCTGAAGTTATACATTGTTTCTTAATGAATGGAACACGTTCAAAATGTTTCTAATGTGATTCAAACTGTGGGGCCAAAGATCCAATCATCTTCTTTTTTTTAAAAAAAATTGAACAATATATTTCTATAGTAGGAACTAATACAAACTAGTAATAACTTTGTGGCCTAGAAGCCTTTAGGGGTCATTACAAAAGATTAGTAGAAGAAGAAACAAGTAATAAAAACAATGAGCAACCTTTAGAAAAAAATCGCTTCAAGTTGTCATTGATTTCAATAATCTTTGATAATAATTTGTTAATGTTTTGTCAAATGCTCCGAAATGATTTAAGGAAAAATTTTACAAGTTCTTTAAGTTGTTATTCTAATTAGTTTTATTCTATATTGGAAAATCATAGAGAAATAATTTAATAATATTTTATATTAGAAAATCATTGAGAAATCATTATAGATATTCAATATAATGGCACCTGGACGAAACAAGGTAAAGAAGGTGCCAACAAGCAAAGATGTTCCTCCCCTATAATAACCAGATCAATCCAACCCTATCTAAAAACAATAACCAGATCAATCCAACCCTATCTAAGAACAACAACCAAATCATTCCAACCCTATCTAACATCAATCATAGACTTCATCCACCATTGAATCCAACAACAACAACCTCTATCTATCTATCTCATCTAATGCTACGGGATCTTTCGGTTTGTGAATCTTTACCACCTATAATTTCACTTATCCTCAAATATATCTTTACATGATTAATGTGTTGTTTGTTATAATTTTTTGCAAGTTCCAATACTGGCTTCAGAAAAAGAGGTAGAGTATCACTAAAGGTTCTGAGTTGCAACGTATAAATACTGCAACGAACAGCACGTCGTCCATTCATATTGACACCTGGCAAGGTCATCCTATTAACAAGATCCAATCAGCAAAATTGTCTAATAAGTCAGGGGATTGTTTTTAGGATTGAATTGTCTTGCCTTCAACATGCCAAACAGTTGAAGGAAGAAAACTTGCTCTAGAATGCTCTGGACAAAGTTTTTGGCAACTTCTTTCACTTTTACTTATTAAATGAAGCTCAATATCGTCAATATTGAGAATCATGAAGTGTCAAGTTGTGTGAGTTCACTGTTGAAAAAAAGGGCTAAGGATCATCGTTATTGACCACATAAATACTATAAATCTTTTCCTTCAGATGAGGAGGCAAGGAGACATGTTCCCGAGCTGGTGACTTTAGAAAATTGGATCCAAATGTGTGATTATTGGTCCTCTGCCGATGTTATGTTTCGCCTTCTTTCTCTTCACATTTGCTTTAATTAATCTTGTTTCATAATTTAATGATAATTTCCTTTCTTTATTTATGAAAAGTGAGAGAAAGCCAAGGTTAATAGATGAAAAATGAAAACTCCTCACAACCATGGCTCTAAATAATATATGGTTGTACGAAATGAATTTGTAAGTTATTTGTTTAGAATTTATAATTATATTAGTAAATCCAATTTTTTATTGTATTTTAGTCCTTTTTTTTCATAAAACAGAATCAAAAGGAACTTCATAGAGAAGAGTGTAATATGATCACTCTCTACAAACTCATACACTATAAGGAAGGTGAACGTTAGACTTTTGAAGAAGTGCAGAATAATTATGTAAGTACATACTTATTTATTTATTATTTAATTTTTATACTTATTTATTTATGTAGTACTAACAAATAATATTTTAAATTTTAGAATAAGATGCAGGAATTGTTGTAAAGATCATTGTCTGGCAAAAATGAGCCAAACATAGATGAGATTTGTAACAACGTCCTTGGTACAAGATCATGGTACATCAAGGGTCTTGGGCATGACCCTAAGTCAATTGATTCATCATTGTCACAACTAGCATATGTAACGATGCTTCAAGAGGACAACCAGTCGCTTAAAGCTTAGTTGCAATGTAATGAGCAAAAGTTAAACTGTACTAAATGAAAGTTGGCCAAGCTGAAAAGATTGTTAAACAAAATACTTAGCCCAAATTATGTAAGTAGTAGTGACGATGAGCACGAGTCTTAGTTTGTACATAACATTTTACTTTTATATAAAATGCTTCTAATTTTAATTATTTTTAATTTTATTTTTGTTTAATTAATTATAAGTAAAAAATTCTAAATATTAGAAACAATAAGATGGATTAAAAATCTTACCATTAATTATAATTAAATGAAAAAAAATCATTAGTAGGATTATTTAGTCAAAAATAAAAAATCGTCACCAACTTTTTAACTACGTTCCAAAAAACGTCAACAATAATTTTTAAAAATTAAATAAAAACGTAGCTATAAAGATAGGCTACGATTCCAAAATCATCACCAAACCACTTTAGGTACGTTCCAGAAACCGTCATGAGTAACCTTTAGCAGCGTTCTGAACATAGTCTCCAAATATCATTTGGTGCGAAACTTAGAACGTCACATAATTTTATTACCTACATATACAGTAACGCAACTAATAACTTTTAGCCACGAAAACAAAATGTCCATGAGTATTTTTGATGACGATATATCTTTTCTTAGCCTATCACTTTTAGTAACGTATTTGAGGTCGGAGCGAGATATGATATGCGACGATATTCTAAAAGCATCATTGATAATATATTTTGCTATTGCGATTTTGCGATGAATTTTTTTGGTCGTTAAAAAGTATTAACGATGAAAAAGTATTCGTCGCTAACCCTGTGTTTGGTTACTGTCCCCGTGAGTGGGGACAGTAGACAAGACAAAAAAATCCCGCCCCCGTAACTGTTTGGTTCATGTCCCCTCTTTTGTGTCCCCTGTCCCCGGAGGACAGGGACACGAATTTCTGTCCCTCCCAAAAAGGGAGGACAGGGACACGTTGTCCCTGTCCCCGCAACAAATCAAGCACCCATTTTACACAACTAGCCCCCGCTACCTTCGGTCTCCTCGTCCCCGACTGCTGTTCCTCTGTTCGAAAAATTACGCACCACTACTATTCCTCTGTCCCCGACTGCTGTTCCTCCAGCCTTCGCTCTCGGATCTGTTCGGATCTCTTCTTCCCTAAGACGTTCATCTCTCCAGGATCGGGTAAGTATTTGATTCTATGGTGGAAATATGTCAGTCTTCATTGCTTGTCCGACACTCTGGTTGCGTAAATGTCTTGTACATTGTCGTCTTCTTCTACTCCTTGTCCCTCTTAATCATTCATTTTGTGGATGAAGTTTATTGGTTTTTCTTTGGGGGAGAAGGAGTTTGGTTGGGGATTTGTATACTGATGTGTGTTGGGGTTTTGTTGTATGCAAAATTGGAGAGAATAATGTGTATGCATTGTGTCATTGTGGTTGGATAGCTGTTGAAATTCCCTAACTAGTAACATTGGAAGTGTTGAATTGCGGGCTGGATGAATGCATATAAATGTGTGAGAAAATTTTGTATGTTATCAGTCGAGTACTTGAACATGTTATCTTCCATACTTCTGAGTTATATACGGTTCTGAGTTATATACATGTTATTCATTCATGTATTCAACAGAAATGGTGTTTGAGCAAT
>JAOSBL010000008.1:12976097-12987007 GCA_027568915.1 Erythroxylum roraimae
CATGTTCAAGGTGAACCAGTAGAAGAAGAACATTCCATAGCCAGAGACAGACCAAGACGAGAGATTCAACCACCACAGAGGTATGCAAATTTAGTTGCATATGTTTTATTAGTGGCACAGGAAACAAGTGGAGACAATGAACCTTCCACTTATATGGAGGCAGTTTCAAAAGTTGATGCTAATAAGTGCGTGGTGGCCATGAATGAAGAAATGGAATCATTGCACAAGAATGATACTTGGCTTCTGGTCAAGCCATCAAAGGGTAAGAAAATTGTTGGCTACAAATGTTCAAAAGGTACTTCAGGTATTAAAAATGCAAGGTATAAGGCACGTATAGTTGCAAAGGGCTACAGTTAGGTACAAGGTGTTGATTTTAATGATGTTCTCTCACCAATGGTGAAGCATAGCTCTATTCGTGTGTTACTTGCGTTGGTTGCCATGTTTGATTTGAAATTAGAACAACTTGACATCAAGACAGCATTCCTGCATGGCAAATTAAATGAGCAGATTTATATGAAATAACCTAAAGGTTTTGAAGTTGCAGGAAAGGAAGACCATCTGTGTTTGTTAAAGAAATCCTTGTACGGATTGAAGCAATCCCTAAGACAGTGGTACAAGATGTTTGATTCATTTATGTTAGGTCATGATTTCTCCAGAAGCATGTATGATAGTTGTGTTTACTTTCGGAAGTTAGATAACGGCTCATTCATCTATTTATTATTATATGTTAATGATATGCTCATTGTCGCCAAGAATGTCACAGATATTCACCATTTGAAGGCCTTATTGCATGGTGAATTTGAGATGAAAGATTTGGGAGCAGTAAAGAAAATTCTTGGTATGGAGATAAGATGTGATCAAGAAACTGGCAAATTATTCTTGACCCAGGACAAATATCTCAATAAAGTTTTGGAGAGATTTGGTATGCAAGATGCCAAAGCAGTTTGTACTCCTCATGCTAGTCATTTTAAACTATCTGCTGCTCAATCACCACAGTCACAGGAAGAGGAAGATTATATGGAACGAGTTTCGTATTCTAGTGCCTTCGGTCATATTATGTATGCAATGGTATGTACTCGTCCTGATATTTCACAAGTTGTTAGTGTCATTAGCAGATATATGATCAATCCTGGCAAAGAACATTGGCAAGCGGTGAAATGGATTCTTAGATACTTAAAGGGTACTTCAAACTTTTGTTTAGAGTTTGGTAAAACCAGCAACACTTTGTTTGGTTTTGTAGATTTAGATTATGCCGGTGATCTCGACAAACGCAGGTCTTTAACAGGTTATATATTTTGCATTGGAGGTTATGCTGTTAGCCAGAAAGCTACTCTACAACATATAGTGGCTTTGGCTTTATCTACTACTGAAGCAGAATATATGGAAATTACTGAGGCTATCAAACAAGCATTATGATTGAGAGGTTTATTTGGCGAGTTATCCCTTCATCAAGGGGTTACTACTGTTTATTGTGACAGCCAGAGTGTTATTCATTTGAAGAAAGACCAGATGTATCATGAGAGGACAAAGTATATTGATGTGAAGTATCATTTCATTCAGGATACTATTGCAGGGAAGAAGGTCCTTATTCAGAAGATCAACACTAAGGACAATCCTGCTAACATATTTATGAAGGTTCTTCCAGTTTATAAGTTCAAGCAGTGTTTGGACTTGATTGGCATTTATAGTTGGTGATAGAGCCCTTTTGGGGCATTTTCGGAGAAGGTGGAGCAGAACACTAATAGTTCAGGACCAAGTCAAGGTGGAGATTTTTTGCATACGCATGCCTTGGCCCCTCCATGATGTCCAAAGTAGTTAGCTATTGCTTGCATGCCTCTTCCGTTTATTCAACAATAATGGCCACCGTTGCATGCCTTAGCCTCCTCTATTTTGTTAACAAAAATGGCCACTGTCTAGAAATTTGTAATAGATACAGATTGAAGAATTTGGACGAAAGCTTGGGTTTCTTCAGCTATAAATAAAAGGGATGACTGTAGACTTAAATACACCACTCCTTCCTACAAATCCTCTCATCCTCTCTTCAATTATTTTCTGTATATTTGATGAGTTTTGAAAGCCTTTTGTTTCAGCCTTTGTACTTGTATACATTCTCCACATATTAGTAAAATTGCACACCCTTTGGCCGTGGACGTAGGTCATATTGACCGAACCATGTAAATGTTTGTGTTCTGTCCCATTTTATTTTGTCTACCTTTATTTTAGTTACTATTTTTTGGGTTATTAAATTCAACCGGTATCCGATCCAAGGGCATTTTATCTTAACAATTAGCTTCTTAATAAATTGGCAATGATTACAAATTGCAATTCTAATTCTCAATTAGAATTAGATAAATTAAAACTTCTTTTAATTTATCTTTAATTCTCTAATTAAACAATTCATAATCATAAATCATGATTGACATCTAGCAACATGTCATGATTATCCAAATTTCAGAAATGTCAAAGTGATTGACTTAACCTGTCCATACATGACTAATGATTACCCAAATATCAGGAATGCCAAAGTGATTGACTTAACCTGTCCATACATGACTATGATGTATAAGTTAATCCTTTTGTCATTCAATATTCTAATTGGACAAAGTATGGATACAATGTCTACTCTTATTATCCAATTATGTTCATTCTTGCTAATTAGTATTTGATTTATAATTGAAATTTGAAAACACATTGTCAAATGTCAATCCACTCTGGCCAAAAAATTTCATAAATCATTACTAATAAAGAACTCTAACTACTTTAGAGTGACGAATCCTGTATTGACTTATCCAACTATTTCCATATGTTTATAGTGTATCCAATTACTATTGACTGAATTATGCTAGGACAATTCATAAGCAGCATCAAAACATAATAATTCTCGGACAAGATACTTTGCTAATCTCAAGTTTGAGAATCAATTATACAACCGTTATTATGAGATAATCCATTGACATAAGTAATATTCCATCCAGAATTCTCATAATCAGGTCAGTTCAGTGACTTATTCTTTAATAATTACCTACTCTTTAGTTTAAGTATCTCTATACTTTAATTTATGATATTAGTTACTTTCTTTATAAGAAAGAAACATAACGTGTGCTAGTTTTACTATTTCAACAATACCCAATGTTGATAAAACTATAATTAGGAACATTTAGGAATAATACATAAGTGTAAGTTGAATATCATAATTATGATCTCATCATAATTTCAATTACACAATAATTATTATAAAGATTTTACCTTTACTTTTAAAATATAAAATATTAATTAAATTAATACATAAAGATAGATAAAGTCTTTTCATGAATTAAAATAATATCATGCATTTAATTGATTAGCTGCAAGGGCATAAACTAGCAATATATGATATGGAATGACCTAAACTATATTAGAAGCCACTGCGTTTATATTATATACCCATCGAACGTGTAATTGACAATATTAAGTATCAAAACTCATTTTATTTTTCTGATTTATAAGTTCTTAACTTAAATTTTATTTTTGTTAGTTTTAGTTCGATTTTGTTTTGTCTGTGCTAACATTTTCAATAAACCAAAGTCTTTGTGAGGTGGGGACAAATATTATGAATATTTATATGATCTTAACTTTAGACTTTTCCAAAAGTTTAACCTTTTAAATTCAGCCGTTCCTTACATTGATTATTAAGTACGAAGGCTTTGTTTTGCTTTCCAAGGCAATTACGTGAACCCGACAGAAACTGGACTCTCGATGTTCAAATTAAATGTTCCGGCAACTGTATTTCTCCTTATCCCACGACTCCACAGGGAAGAAAATGATCGTCCCCTGTTTTAGTGGTCATTGTTTGTGGAATAACCAATGAATCTCAAGAAATGACAACTTCGTACTAGGAATATAATAGAGCAGATTTGGTCCAATTTCTTTAAACGAACAAAGAACTTCGTAAGAGGTTGGAGACTTGTATCTTGCCTATTTATTTTTTACTAAATAATAAGATTTCTCATCAATATAGGTATATAAGAGGTTGGAGACTTGTATGTTACTTATTTATTTTTTTATTAAATCATAAAATTTCTCTTCAATATAGGTATATGATTTAGTCGCTAATCAATATACACCATCAAAGTTAATGCGTCAGTATCAAAGTGACAAAGATAATTACAAACGAACCCCGTGGTCAAAGTGATGATAACGTAATTAATAATGGAAGAAAAGTTATAATGTTTATAATTTATAGAGGAAACGAAACGTGAAAAGACACGACTTCAGTCTCAAAATTGGCTATATATAATCCAAATATCAAGGCCAACACATACGTATCGCAGAAAGCCACATACTCTTAGCACAGTCTCTCCCTTCCCCTTCTAAGTTCTATCATGGCATTAAATAACTCAGTCAACATTGTTGAGACATGCCAAGTTTCACCATTTCCTGCCTCAAAAGAGTTCTCTCTCCCTCTTACATTTTTTGACGTGTTTTGGCTCAATTTTCCATCGGTAGATGGCATATTGTTCTATGAAGTCACTGATTTAGAACCTATCTTATTCTACTCTACTATCCTTCCCAAACTCAAACATTCCCTTTCTCTTGCTCTCTTTCATTACCTTCCTCTTGCAGGACGCATCAGGAGGCATGCAGAGTCAAAAAAACCCATTATCTTCTACAACCCAAATGACGGCATTACACTCACCATCGCCGAGTCCGACGCTGACTTTAACTATTTATCCACTGACGACGTACGTGACGCCAAGGAGTCACATCCTTATGTACCCAAATTGTCAATAACCGATACTGATGCGTCTGTACTTGCTGCGCAAATTACCTTGTTTCCCAACAATGGGTTTTCGATTGGATACACCATGCATCATGCAGGTTTTGATGGAAAAAGCTTGGCTATGTTCATGAAAGCATGGAGCTACGTATACAAACATTGCGATGGAAATGAGAAATCCCAATTCCAATTGCTTCAAGAGCTAGTTCCATCTTTTGATCGCACCTTAATTAAAGACCCTTATGGCCTTGAGAAGTTGTTCCTTCAACAATGGGAGGCCATAACCAATTCCAAGTCAAGCTTGAAATTGATTCCTGGCTTGTGCACTATACCAAACGTTGTACGAGCCACATTTCATTTGACTCGGGAAAACATAAATAACTTGAAGAAAATATTCGCATCCCAACAGATTAGCAATCAGCTTCACTTGTCTGCTTTCGTGGTTACATGTTCGTATGTACTGGTTTGCCGAATGAAAGCTCGAGAAGGAGACAGAAACAGGAAGGTTGATTTTTCGATAGCAGTGGACTATAGGGGGCTTATAGATCCTCCTCTTCCAGGGAATTATTTTGGAAACTGTATTTTTTACCATGGAATGATGGAATCTGCAAGAGAGTTTATGGAGGCCAATGGATTGTTTGTTGTGGCTGAGAAAATCAGTGGCATTATAAAGGGATTAAAGAAGAATCTATTTGAAGGAGCTGAGGAAAAGATACTAGAAATGAAGAATTCTGAGCGTGGAGTAGAGCATATTGGTGTTGCTGGCTCGCCTCAGTTAAAAGTTTATGGGAACGACTTTGGGTGGGGAAGACCAAAGAAAGTGGAGATCTTATCCATAGATAGGACTGGCTCCATTTCTTTGAATGAGAGTAGAGATGGAAAAGGAGGCGTTGAGATTGGGTTGGCTATGCCAAGGCATGAAATGGAAGCTTTTGCTTCTCTATTTTTCAGTGGCCTCAAGGCTTTTTAATACGTGTCTGATTTTCCTTTCAGTTTGCTGTTTAGGAGTTGCTTTGTTCCAACAAAGTGAAATAAAAAAATGGTGGAGAAATAATATTTAGGTAGAGTGATGCGTCAAAGGAAAAAAAAAAAAAAGATTATGGTATTCATGTTCAATAAATAAGTGTGAAGTGGATAGGTACGGCAAACAAAATATAGTATTTCGTATCTACCACCTTAGTGTGGAGTGATCAATAAAAACCAGTTGGTTAATTTGTTGATGTTTGAATACAATACTATAGTTAATTGGTATTGATCTAGTAAATCAATAATTACTTTAATATTCTAAGACCCTCCCTCATGATGGAACATAATGCTACTAACTTGCTATAAATAAAAAGAAATCAATAATATGAACTCTCAGCTAAGAATTAATCCAACGCATTCATTTTACATAAGAAGAGATTGATACAAAAATTTCCTTCTCACTTGAAAAGAGTTTTATAAAAAATAATAATAATAACCTCTTCTACTTCAAACAAATACATACGAAATTAGTCATCATTTTATTATAAAATCCTACGTTGATTCATAGACCAAATAACTAGAAGACTTTTTTTTAATTGATATTATGCGTATCTTACATAGGGTAGTAAGTAAGAATGACGCATACATATTAGGTAATGGTCTTTTATAAAACAACATTGGATTCAATAATCGGTTCAAATTTTATTGAATATCAAGAATCATTATAATCAATTTAATTAGCAATATTCATATACTCACACATTATATAGTTCTTTTTAAAGGTTGAAAATTTGTGAAACACGAATCTAAGAAGTTACATATGATCTGTAAATATCTTTTGACTATTAAAAAGAAATGTTGTCCTTGGAAGAGAAATAGAAGAAACGGAAGTCAGTCTTCCAAAGCTATCGAGTAGGATAACTTTTGTGAATGCACACTAGTTTTCAACATTTTGATTGACAACGAATGCGGGTTTGAATTAACTACTAGATGCTACAAAACAATTTCGGACTATTT
This sequence comes from Erythroxylum roraimae, assembly GCA_027568915.1. Lineage (NCBI taxonomy): Eukaryota > Viridiplantae > Streptophyta > Magnoliopsida > Malpighiales > Erythroxylaceae > Erythroxylum > Erythroxylum roraimae. Next base: position 12,982,837 of record JAOSBL010000008.1, read on the forward strand.
GTTCGTGAACTGCAAGTGCACGGTTGTCGAAGTGAGTAATAAATCGGTAAGAACTGAGTTGTGTCCACAGGGATTATGAGAAAGTTCAATTTTACGCTAGCTAACGGTATTTAAAATCGGGTCGAGTGAAATTTTAGAATATTTAAATGCAATGTAGAGAATAATTAAAAACTTAAAGGAAATTTCTAAGCAACTACCCAATTTAATTCGACCACAATAACTATGAATATGACAAATCTATGCAAAAACCATCTAAGAAAAGAGTGCGACAATTGTCTAATTAAAAGTATTAACGATAAAGGAGAATGACTTTCTTTTAGGGAATGATATTTTTGTCAACCTCAATATTGAATTAACTATCCTCCACAAATGAATAATCCTAATCTTGTATGTGAATTTTAAGCGTAATTAATCACTTTCTCCCAAAGTTGAATTAATCTATCCACTCTAGACATTACTTATTAATCTTTTACTTAAGTTTTTCCTAGAGTTTCTTAAGTTTCAAACCCAATCTTCTATTTTCGCCTCCTAGGTTTCTTTGGTCTCCCAACTGACAAGAAAATCCTAGTTGAAATTCCTTCAATCTTCTAGCAAAAACTTCCTTTTTCCAAAGGTGAATTTCTACCAAGCCAACTTCCAATAATCCAAAGTAAGGACAATTAAACCCAAGGAAAAATCAACAAGTATATGAATATTGAGTCATGGATTCAGCAAAATTCAATATTAAAGCATGAACAAAATATCACATCCCTAAGAAAAATTAAGAGTTCTAGCCACAAATCATCAAGCCAAGCAATTCAAAAATATAAACGCTAGACAAATTCATAAGGAATCAATTATAAATGAAGAACAAAGCTCTCCAATCTCTTTTGCGTGGTTGCTTCCTTGGCGGTGAATGGTGATAGAGGCTACATTGGTGAGTGTTAAGCTGCTGCTTCAGTCGGTGAGTGGAGTGACTAGAGGTTGCTTGCGTGAGTGTTGATGTGAAGTCTACGTCTTTGGAGTGGCACGAGGGCTTAGATCCGAAGGTGGAGGTTGCTCTCTCGTGTGTGGAGTGGAGGCATGAAGTTGGTGGAGGCCGCTTAAGGTTGCGTTTTTAGTGAAAACAATGGAGGCTACAGTATTTGTAGTGTGTGTTGCGTTGATGGAGAGTTGGTGGAGACTGTTTGCATGTTTGTAGAAGGTTGGAGAGGAGACTGCTGCGCGGTGAAGTGGTGATGAAGGCTGAAGCTTGTGGCAGTGAGTGCTTGGATGAATAAAAAATTGAGGCTTGAAGTGGGTTGCTTGATGGAGGCTGATGTGTTGTTGGTGTGGGTGAAGGCTTCGTTGGTTTTTATGAATGGAGGCTACATAGGTCTGTGCGTGGAATGTAAAAAAAATGCTTGTGTGAGGCTGCGTATTTTAAGTGTAGAGGCTGCTACGTGGTGAGTGGTGATGAAGGCTAGCGTTGATGGATGGCTTCTCATGGAGGGTTGCGTGGATGAGTGCTCAATATGCTGAAGTGGGGCTCAATGAGGCTGGCTGCGTGCTAGAAGTATGGAGCTTATAAGTGGCGTGGATGGGATTAGCTGCTGCATCTGTGTGAAATAATGATTTGTGGGGGCTGATTCGTGGTTGGAGCAGGGTTGTGAAGATAAAGACTACGTGAGTTCAGGCTAGACTATTTACGTGGAGTGGAGAGTGAGCTGTTTCGGTGGAGGCTTCTTTGTCTTGTAGTGGGGGCTTTCTTCTGCCGTGAACTGTACACTGCTACCCTATTTCTTCATTTCAAAATGCTTAGCCCTCTCTTTGTCAAACCAGCCCCATAGGATTTGGAAGCGAACTCCCCATCATCATCTATTGATTGTCCACCCATAAAGCCAGACCAAACTACTTACTGCAGTAAATAATACAAGCACTTCATCATCAAAATTAAACCAACAAAGATGACAAAAGTTTTATTTAAATCTGAGATAAAATTATAAAATTAAGGCATCATTTTGCAACATCTAGAAATGAAAGCATCACTTGAATGAAATTTGACTAAGAAAAAATAATGAGCACCAAGTTGATAATCTCACTACTCTTTATCCGATAAGCATAAACACGGAAATAAGAAACAGCCATAGGAATCCAACTATAGAAAAAGTGAACAAGGTAATCTGTTCAACATTTTTTTCTTCTCTAAAACATCTCCTATATCCAAATATAATATAAAAACAGTAATTTAGCAAATATCTACCCCAAAGCACTGCATAATTGACCCAAATTAATGCATCAAATAATAACCTATCAATATCTCTATCAAATACCCTCACACTTGAACCATTGCTTGTCCTCAAGCAATTTAAACACAATAAAAAAAATTCATCAATTCATTTTTAAAGAAAATCGAGTGTGTGCTTTTATTCAAACTTCAGCACACTCAAGCTTTAAGCTATTACACATATCATAATTTTTTCATCAATGCACATAAGCAAGGTCAAAAGTAGACACCATTGATCAAAGGTACATATAAAATTCAGATGAATTTTTCTCACGATTTCGCTCGAATCGCTCAAGTGTTTAGGGTTAGTGTTTCACTCAAGACTCCCTCTAAAAGACTACACTACTATAGGCCTGCATATTCACCAATTCTCAACTATATAAAATACACACCAATATGGATCAAAAGGACTTTCATTTAGGGTTGTAATGGGGTTTAGGTTAAGGTAGGATAAAAAAGGTCACAGGTTGATTCACAAGCATTAACAAAGCATTAAGTAAAAGGGACAACTAAATACAAAGTCTGAGATATGCAAATGAATACATGGGACTGCTACTACTCGTCACTAACTAATGCTACTATGTTTGCTTCTTTTTTTGTGTCTTACTTTCTTCTTCTTTTTTTAACAAGACAAAACCAAAGGTAGCATAACTTAATAAAATATGAGTAGGAGTACCTCTATAAACATCTCAGAAAAACAAGTAAGCTCAAAAGTCCCAAACTATAGACCAAATGATCACTTAACACTTCATTATACTTGTGATCGAGCAAGGCTAGTGAAATTTTGAGTTTTTAAGTGTTTATTTTGCAATCAAAAAGGGTAAAGGTTCAAAAACGGGTTGCAAGGGATAATGTATAAGGTGGGTCATTTAAGCTAATGTGTTTAAAACAAAGAATGCCTTCATCATTTCCATATAGCATGCATCTCGTAATTTCATACCGATTCAATGCAAGTTCTAGAGGTAATCTTCGTAGGGGAGTATCACACACAACAAATAACAATGAAATGAATATAACATTCATTCATATAAGCTCAAAACCTCACATGTGTTTATGTGAAAATCCATCAAAAATTTATACATTACCTAATCACTCAAGTATCAAATTATTGACTGAGTTTATGTGACTAACTACTTCAATCAATCCATATGATTCATCTTCCACTCAAGCTACCTAATTAAAATTCAAGCACACAACTCAATCCTCAGTCCAACTACTATGACAAAATAACATGATTCAACCTTCATCACAGTTCAAGTGCAAAATTACAAAAATTTTAAAATTGATCCCACCCCCACGCTTAAATGGGACATTGTCCCCAATGTCCAAATATTAATAATAATAATAATAAGGAAGTGAGAACATAAGGACTCCCTAGAGTATAGAAGGCTTAACAACTTGAAATTAGAATTCACAACACCAATCTTGCATTCCTAAAAGCAAAATAGATAAAGAAAACACAAATGAGATAGTCAAATGAAGGCAATAAAAAGAAACTGAAATAACAAAGAACTAAAATGAAAGGATAAGATTGGGGTGCCTCCCAATAGGTGCTATGTTTAACATCAATAGCTCGACTTAGCCATTTGATCACGGGTCCTTGAGTGAAATGCTTGCAATGTTTCTCCACTCTTGACGATAATAATGCTTCAATCTTTGCCCATTTACTTTGAAAGTTCTTTCATCACTTTCCTCAACTTCAATCGCTCCATAGGAGGTATGATCGCGGCTCTGTCGTTCGATTAGGAAATCGACCTTGGAAACTGGTCAAAATAATTAAATTCCAAGATTGCAGCTAGCTGAACCTCGGGCCGTCTCTCTTGTTGGAATCGATGGAAATTGATTTTTAAAAAACTAGCCTAAGTCGAATTATGCAATTAAAGCAATTAAAAGGGGGTTTGATTGGTTGATCAAAAATAAAGGAAG
>JAOSBL010000008.1:12987107-13014374 GCA_027568915.1 Erythroxylum roraimae
GGGGGGGGGGGGGGGGGGGGGGGGGGGGGGGGGGGGGGGGGGGGGGGGGGGGGGGGGGGGGGGGGGGGGGGGGGGGTAGATTTTTAGGGTTAACTTTTTTTATTTGCAACTAAGTCCCTAACATTTTTAAAATTTTCAGAATACACCCGAAACCATACGGTTTTATGGTACCGGCCGGTACCGAACGAAAACAGTCGGTACCGACCGGAATCTTTCTCCGGTACTTTTGAACCAGTACCGGTACCGGTTTGCAGTCGGTACGGTACGGTATTCGTACCACTGCTTCCATATGTTACTATATTTATAATTGTAATAACGTTACAACAAACTAAGTTATAGACAGTGATTAAAAATGTAGGTAATTTATCAAAAAATGTCGCACATTATTTTTTCACATTTTCAATTCCCTGTCAAAAATGTCTCCAATTCCTTATCGCAAAAAATTTTAGGCAAAATTTTCAAGAATTGTAGACTCAAATATTAGTTACGAAATTTTTTGTGCCTAAAATATTATAAATATGTAGCCAAATATCAAGAAGAAGTCAATGTTGGTAAAAAAAAAATTGGCCTCAAATGATAGAGAACGAAAAAATGTAGCCAATATTTTTTGGCTACATCTTATAATAATGTAGTTATATATGTTTTTGCAATTTCTTAAGTATAGTCTTTCAACTACGTTTTTTAAATATTGTAAATAAAGTCTTTTAACTACAAGCACGTTAAAACATTTCCAAAGGCTTTCGTAGCTATTTTCATAATTCAAAGTAATAAGCAATTTTGCAATATTTTCTATATGATGTCTAACATATTTTCTATTGTGAATTATTTGCTTATTATTATTAAATTAAGTTCTAGAAAAATATTATTAATTCAAAATGTTGAGCATTCCTTTTATAAGTAACATTATATAAGTATCATCAAATTGTAACAACATAACTAATATAACATTAATGGGTAATTCTTTGTTTTAACCAAAATATTAATAATAGTATGAGCATTCCTTATAATTTGTAAACAAAAGGATACAGAGAAAAAAAATCATAAATTAGAATATGTGTGGACATAATGTCAAAGATTAGCTAACAGTGTTGTCCAAGTCTATACACTTGTAAGAAATAACAAGTTTGGTTATGATCAACTAAAATTATTATGAAAAAATTGATACACTAATTATTTAGTTCAAATTAAAGCAAACAATATATAACTTTACTATTCACAACATGATCACTCTTCAGTTGCATATTCATCCATTCTGTAATTCATTAAAGAAAAGTATTAAAGTTAAATTATAACATATATAGGGAGTGATAGAACAAGGCTATGACTTAGAATTGATACCCTTCACTTTCTCTTCATTTCCATCATAATTAGAGCCAATTAACCTTTTAAATAACATATCATATTTTGCTAATTAAGCTCAAGTTTTGTTTCCCCATAATTACTTTAGCCTTTAATAAGTAGCTTTAGACTTGTTGTTTTCATCTTGAAGTTGTTCAATAAATGTCTTATTGAAAGGACCCGTCCCGGAGTTCCCCTTCTGAAACTGGGTGGAGCCTCCTGACGACCCTAAGGTTGCCCTCCAATCGATGTCTAGCTCAACCGAAGGGTTCCCATAAAGCCAAGCTGTTTAACTGTTAAATTTCTTTTATATTTTAAAAGTTAAAACTGTGGAAAATTTTGATAATTTTTTCAAATCATTTTATTAAAAGTTTCGGTAGTACAACAGTTGTATTTTGACATTCACAAAATTTTCAAAAGTCATGTAAAATTTCAAAACACTTATATACTCACACCAATTTCTCAACAACAAATTTTAGACTTCAAGTCCACTCACAAGCAACCCTAGACAAATCATTCTCAACAATCACTACGGTAAACTTTAAAAAGCTAACACATATTCATGCATTTCATTTAAAAGCCTTTATAAACATCCATTCTTTGCAAACGTGTACATATCAAAATGACACAAGGACAACAATACCCGATGATACAACTAATCCTGTGGCGAAGTCCCAATTACTGCAGTAATTGTACACATATTTGAGGTGGTTTGTTTAAAAACACAAAAATAAGGGTGAGCTAAACGAACTTAGTGAGTGTAATCAATTTACAAGAAAATTAAACTTTGCATAACAACATAACTGCAATATTCCATACAATCATAAAGCTTGTGGTGAAGCATTTGTCATAATGCAACATTTTGTAAAACAAAATTTCTAAATTTCTAAAATACTGTTCCAAAATGTTTTTCGACATTAAACTCATAATATACAAGTTTCCATTTTCCATTTTTCTTTTTCCTTAATTACAGTAGCGCCAATAAGTTTTCTGAAAACTTTTATATTGAAAATAAGCCAACCACTAGAATTGGTACCATATGGTACCTTTTGAATCATTTTTAAAAATAAATAGTGAAGGTGTTATTATTACATGACTTTTCTTACTCAACATAGCCCACCATTAGTTCCTTACCATACAGTACACCAGGCATAAAGTCACAGGGCTAGTTTTGTATCACTTACCCGCGATTGGTTAACTACTGGTTATGGAGTTTGTTTTACATCGCTTACTCGTAACAGGTTAACCACTATAAACTGGTAGTTACAGAATTGGTTCAACATCGCTTACTCGTAACAATTCACGGAGTTGGTTCTATATCACTGACCCGTGACTAGTTAACCACTAGTTATGGAGCTAGTTCTACATCGCTTACTTGTAATAGGTTAACTGCTATAAATATTTAGGTATAGTAGCATGTATAAAGCCTAATGGTATACCATAAGCAAAAGCAACTCTTACATTTAGGACTCATCTTATTTTCTAAATCAAGTATAGGAGGATTCATAATCATTCAATTTATTGCATAATTTCAATGTAACTTCTAATTATACAAAATTTAACTTTCAAATTAAAACTCATAAATTGCCAAAGCATATACTTATGCTAGCAATATTTGCTTGTAAAATATCATTCACATAAAACTCATGATCAATATTCACTTCACTTTTGAATAGAAATCATTTTCATAAAATCAATTTAAAATACACTCACATCTTGCCAGTTTCCTTTTCACCACTTCGAAATCCTTCAGTTGGTTTCATTTTTTGATCCAAAAACCTAATACTAATACATTCAACTCCTTAACACATTTTCCAATCAAATATGCCATGAACCATATCAATTTCATGACTTTTCGTATACACTATATATGCTAATTTTTCTCCAAATAACAGCATAACACTTCATTTAATAATTCCAATACCACACATACATTTAATGACCATCCTTAATCACATTTACATGGTCATTAGATCATCACCATGCTTTTGTGCCAAAAATGCCTTTAAGGCTAAACTTAACATATTATACATTAAACTCTTCCAATTCAATTCCATTTGATTTCTAACACTTAAAACCAACACAAATTCACTTCCATTACATTTTAATACACACAATTAAACCATAAAATTTCATTAACAATTTTTTTACAAAATCAAACACTCTAGGTCAAAGTTCAACCAAAACCAATTCTTTTTCATTTCTTTACTTCATTAGCATCAAAATCAAGCTATAAACTTCATAAATCATCAAAATAAAATTTTGGATCCTAACACATTAAAAACCTTAACCTTGGCTAAAAAGTCATCTAATCATTTCCATGTTTTTTCTTTCATTCTTTCATCATTAAATTAAATTCCTAATTTCATTCATTAACCTTAAATAATCAAATGGAAAAAAATAAAACACTTTAAGCAATAGATCTCACCTTTGACCAAGTTTGACCAAAGTTCCATATGCTAGTTTTCTTGCTTTTTCTTCTCCCAATTCCTTCCAATGCAATCAAAGCTTGATATTACATCAAAAGGGCACAATTTACACCATTAAAACCAAATATAACCTTTAACCCAACAAATCCAATTTTTCAACAAGATTTGTAAGTTTACCTACCGATTTTCTTCTTCCTCTTCACTTGGATAGCCATGAAATCTTGTTAAATGTTTGATTGGAGATAGAAGAACATGAAAAATGGTTTGGATCACTCCTCCAAGGCTTAGTTGTAACTCTCTCTTCTCTCTTTCTTTTCTTTTTTTTCTCTCTCTTCCATCCTTTCTCTCATCAGTGGCTGAAACCCACAATTGCTTCTCTCTTATTTTCTTTTAGTTTTTGGGTTCTTTAATGTCCCTCTCATGGCACTCACATTCACTCTCATGTTTACAACAAAATGAAGCAAAATGTCTTAACTTTTGCTTTGTATACTCATTTAATGGATTACATATGTCACCTTCCTATTTGTCATCACTAATGACTCATCACACACATGTCATTTTCTTATTGGTCATCTCTAATGACTCATCAACCCACTACCATCATGTAAAAAGACCAAATTGCCCTTAATGAGAACAAAAAGACCAAATTGCCCTTTAATTTATTTAATTCACCAACTAACTGAATTAAATCCCGAAAATATTTCACAACTGTCTTATCATCAAATTGACCATGAAATAATCTAATTAGGGTCAATACTTATTGATTGGATGCTTTTAAAATTTTCAAATGGGTTTAAAATCATCAAAACCCATTATTTTCCAAACAGGGCATTTTAATTCAATAATTTCATATTACCCGAATTCTATTCAAACAACCTTTGTTTAGACCTGTTTTAGTTCCTAGGAACTTCAATCTTGATTTTGGAGCTTTTTATCGTATTTTAACATTATTCGATAACTTTTTCAGTTACCTGGAAGAATTTTCGGATTGAATCCAGAAATCAATTAATGTCATCAAATCGTCCGAATTTCATTCAAAAGTGTCAGCTAATTCCTTAAAGCACATTTTAGGGCTTTTAAAGCTCGTTCGAACTCATTCTGTAGCCTTTTGGAATTTTTGACTTTTTTTGTAGAAATTTCCGTGCGAGTTCAGAACAATCTCTGGTCTATCTGTGATCTTCATTATAACCTCAATTATGCATTTAAACACTTAAATTACTCTAGTATACCGTAAATAAAGCATATTCTATAAAATGTATATATAACACGTTACTCAACACCATAATCGAAATAACATATTACAAATTCTCCCCTCCTTATAAAAATTTCGTTACTCAACACCATAATTGAAATAACATATTACAAATTCTCCCCTTCTTATAAAAATTTCATTCTCGAAATTTTAAACAATCTTAGTCAACTAAAAAAATACAGATATTGACTTCCCATCGACTCTTCGTGCTTCCACTTTGTCAATCACTTTATAGGGACCAACATATCATATGCTTAACTTGTCACATTGTTTAAGACAAAATATTTCTTTCCATGATGATATTCGCAAAAATTTCCTTGATTATTATTTTTTCAACTTTAAACTCCAAATTCTTCCCTATTGCCACACCAAGCTCTGTTTTTGATTTTAGGAACTATCACTTTAACCCGCATACTTTTGATCTTATTTATGGTTCTCTAAACTAGTTCAATCCAACTAATTTTCTTTCACGTATCTCATTCTCATATACCAGCACTCTATGTAACTATATACTTCCAATCACTTATAGCTTGATTAATCTATCAAGAGAATACCTACTTTGGATGGTTAGGAAATGGGCAAATTTTGTAGTTCGATCCTTTATCTCCTATATATACCATCAAATCCTTCATAATATGCTTCAATTTCCAATCCTGGATAAGGAGTGGTTGAGCAATTTTTTTTTAGTTCTTTGGCTCTCAGCCTTGACTTCTTGATTTCACAAGCATTTGAACATATACTTTGTTATCACCCTCTTCATACCTTGTCAATCATAATGCACTTTCAAGTTATGATTCCTTTTAGTGTTCCTCGGACGCATAGCACACACTAGAGAGTGACTTAATCTAGAATTTCTTTCTTAAGTATAGCCATGACTAGTACACACAATTCCTGACCTAGCATTAACATAACATTACCTCTCAATAAAATTTTCTTGGAATTTGCAACTTATCTTCACATGAATTCCTTTTTCTAAATCATTGCTTTCTCTTTCTCACTAATAAACAGTTTATTCACAACTTTGCTAACTTAACCATACATCAAACCATCCATTTAACAATATCAAGATTCATATTTACTTAGATTACTACAAATGAAACCTTGATTGGGATTCTCCACAAAACAATTGTTCTCGTATACTTCTGAATAATAAACATTGCCTTTCTAATTGTATCTAATTATAAACAAAACACGATCATATTTTTTCTTATATTTCTTATGCCTCATATGGACTCCTTAACTTTCGAATTTCAAATCCATAACCACCAGTGACTTATTTATTGGACCCTTTTCATTTCCCATCATATTATTTGGAAATAGATCAATCATTTAAGATCATATTGTAAGACACTAACATAATATCCTATTCATATAAAAAACATTCAAGTTCTTCAGAGTTTAAAAGTTACTCTCTTGTAACACAATATCGAGCTTATCAACCTCAATCTCTTCAAAAAAAAAAAAAAGAGTATACCTCATACTTTCACTGTACAACTCTGATGTTCAATAATAATATCTTTATTTGTCCATTTCTAATACTATAAAATACTTATGCAATTTTAGGTACTTCAGAACTCAATTTGGGACTTCATTAGTTACTAACATTTTTTTAATTATCTAAAATCTCCACGTTATATTTGTTCAAAAGTTTCATACATAATTCTTATCACTCCCAATCGTCAATTATAATTATTTGTAAAATAATAGCTTTAAATTCTAATGAGACAATCCTTCATTATGGATCAAAACTTATCACTACATTTCTTTGAAAAATTTTCCACCATTTTCACTTATATGATTTTTAAGAAATATAACAATTGACTTACATCAAAAGAAATTTAAAATAATGAATGTTTAATACTTAGAATCGATATAGTACGAGACACACAATTGAAAGCTTACATTAAACTTATCATTACTCCTAAAAGTATTGTTGAATGATTAGTCTTAATTAAAGATTCCATCACCATGTCATTCATAACATTACTTTGTATGAATCCACAAATCACCTTACAATCAAAAACAGGCTTGACCTTTAACACATAATTTTATGCTAAAATTGATATTTATTCTAATCAATCACTCCATAAGGTCATAACATTTAAACATATCAAAAGTGAGTCACCAATTACTAGTATCAATGATTAATCCTCAACTAATTCAATTGTAATAAGCAATTTCATCCTCCAGATATATTCACAAATTACTTTTCTAGTATTAAAATGCTAAATAACCTCATACACTTCTGTAATTATCGAGCCATAGGAACTAAATAACTTGTACACTAAATTCTTAGTACTTTTGATATGCTGAAAGACGGAAGGATTCTATGTTTCTAGTGGAATACTATATCTCACTTCCTTTGTGTAAAAATCCTAACTTCCTTTAAAAGCAATCCATATTGACAGAATATACTATTAGTTAATTTCCTTCCTAGTGTGACTTCACAGTCATAGATATCTAATAAGATCAACTCATTATAGAGTTTAAAAGTCTAACTACTATGTAGCCACCTTTATGAACGCTCGACACTACTAGCGTAGTTTTAGTGAAAGTAGTCATTATCAAATGGCACTCTAAAAACTCCAACTTCACATTAAACTAGCTAACACAATCTCTTAACACATACAAGTGCATGGTTCTAGGGTCGATACAAAATATAGTCATCACTACCAAAATTGTAATCATACCTATCACTATACTAGATGTGTCCTCAACATCTTGCTGGGTTACTGCAATCACCCAAGCCTATATAAGTGGTTTCCTTCCACATTAGTTACTGTATCACCCTACTCTCGCAAAACACGTTTCAGACATCATGAGTGATATTTGAGTCCGTGCCCCGCGAGGGTGACATGCTAGAGCACTTAATCAGACAAAACTCAGTATAAATTTTTTTTTGAAACCACAACACAGTAAGCAAAAATCCGTAATCAATTCGAACCCACTTTATTTCATAAACATTTTTCAATTCATCAGAATTTCGTTGATCACTAAGGCCCATTCCAGAAATAAAACACTCACAATCATAATGTCAATACAACATGATTACATTCGCATACATATTGTACAATGATTTCAGAATACACTCCTTAATACAAAATTTGCGAGAAATACAATTTAGTACGAAAATAAAGAAATACAATGTAGACGCGAACTAATCCTGACCTCTATCTCTCACTTGTATGTAGTAGGTATAATCCCGTTGCCTAACGGGATATTCTTCTGATCTTGAAAAATATTGCAAATTTTGGGTGAATTTTGCGAACTCAGTGAGTGACCATCATCGATGGCTCACCCAGTCACACAACACATAATTCACATTTACAACATTTCATATTTCACATTCAATACAATTTAATCATTCATATTATGCATATATAGTGCATATGAGACTCACTTTCTATTTGTTACTTTGATGTGACCGAATGCCTAAATTGTCCCGTATCTATTAGATACCAGGCTCATTACTAACCGTCCCATATCCGATAGGGATAGGGATCATTTTACATAGTAAGTCTTAGGCTCTTAATCACTTTCTGAGCTCGAGGCTCATTTCACACTTTAAGCTTTAAGTTCTGATCGGTGGCTACTCCGGTCACAACTGTCATTATATTCCATGTATTCATGAAATGGAATGCATTAATCACATTTGCATATTCCCATTCAATCACATTTGCATATTCCCATTCAATCACATTTCCATATCGTCGAACCTTAGTCTGGCATTCAACATTAAAGTTGAGAATCACATTTTCACTTACATGCAAATGCAACTGCAGAACACATTTAAGAATCAATTATGTACACTTAGTTCATCTCATTCACATACAAGCAGCACTTCAATCTCTCAATCAAGCATCACAATCATCGGACCTTCTGTCCGGAAACCAACACAATCAATCACATTCCTATAGTCATTCCATAGTCAATCAATACAAAAATTCAAAACAGAACAAACAATGAAACGAGACCATCTCGGTCTACTCACAGTACGCTCCAAATTAGCATTTGCTTTCAAATTCTGGAAACGCCTGAATGCGGACTTTTAACCTGCACAACCGATTTATGCAATACACACATTGTACACACACATTAATAATTTTGCACAATTATAAGCATTCATTTATGCACATGTGTGTATATGAAATATGTACGATGTATGTTCATCACAATCCTGGTTATATTATCAAATTTCACACTTTAGCGCATTATCATTTTTTTCACATCAATTGCTTTCATAATAACTCATTTCTCGTTGATTTTCACTAGATACACTTTACTTCTCTTTTCGATTCACAACTTTAATCATATGGACAACTTCATCTCCATTAAACACATGTCTTTGGTACTTTAATACCAACAATTCACTCATTAATGTTATTCCAATCATTACATGATCACACATTATCAAAACTCTCATTTCTTCTTATAAATTCTCCAAAATTCCAAAACTTCGGGTCTACTGTTCACATTCAATTAGAAGGTGAAAATGATGTAATTTGGTCTTACTCTCTTCTAGGAAAGTGTTCCTAAATGTATTATGTTTCTATTGACAACTAAATCACTTAATTTGGTTTAGAAATTCGGAAGATATGCCTCAAACATTTATGGGTTGTTCATATTCAAAAATACTGTACTATACACAAATTCCATTCAGAATTTGAACATCTTAGAGACTGAATCACAATTAAACATTTTCGTATGGTTTGTAGCCCTATTTCTCTAGTTTACTCCAAATCAACAATCAGCTCATTTGGAACCCTATAGGTCTAGATATAATCAAAACACCGAAGTATGTTCAGTAAAACAACACCAGTTCATACCACTCCAACAGATTCTCTCACTTTTGTTCAATCAATCTTTCTCAAATAAATTCAGAATGATACCAATTTTTGTGGAGAGGTAGAAAAATTTCTTATGAATCCAATGGTTTAAGAATCAAGTCATTTGGAGGTCTAGAGAAGAAGTTATGGTAAAAAAAAATAAGACTTTTTAGAAAAAGGGAAAACCTTAAATGCACAATTGTGCTTATGCACGACGGTGCGTTTTCCCGTTTATCACCAAAGTTACCGTTATGTGCAAATCCAATTTGAACCTCAACAGCACGACTAAGTTACCAACTCGTCATTTGGATATATCTTGCCTAAGTTTTTAAAGGCAATGATGACGTTGTAGAAACATCCGAAGAATTTGTCTATTATTTCTCCTTGTTTCACGCAAATAATCTCGTATTGATGCACTAAAAGACTTATTCTGTGTTTTTTTTCCTAATTTGTTCCTTCAAAAGTAACTTGAAGCTTTTGCCACATTTCTTTTGCTATAGAACAGTAGGATATCTTTTCGTACTCTTCTGGAGATAGTGCACAGATCAGATGATATCTTGCTTTGACATTCAGCTGTGCATTTTTTCTATTAGCATCAGTCCCTCAACAGCAGGAGGTGTAGCTCCAACTTTTATAGCTTATAAAATTTTTATATCCACCTATTGAAGATAGATGGTCATTCTCTCTTTCTAATAGGAGTAGTTGTTTCCATTGAAGTAAGTAGGCATTGAGACGAATTGTCCTTCAAGGCTTCTTAAGTTGTTTGACATGATCTATCACATGCTGTAAAACACGATAAATGTGAAACCTCACTCTAATATCAAATAATAAAGCAAATATGCACAAGAAGGGGTGAATTCTGTGTGAAAAATTTGCAAGGTATTTTAAATCTTTAAAATCCTTCTTAAACAAAATGGGTTGATAAATGGAAAGATCCTATTAAACTTCGAAAGGAACCTGCTAACGTTTAAAAAGAAAGGATCATGTTAGTTATTTAAAATACGAAAGAAGTCTATTTATCGAAATGATCCTATTCTCGCTCAAAAGAAAAGGGCCTGTCAATCGATAGGAACCTATTAGAGCCCAAAGAGAAATAAGCCTTTTAAGAGCCAGTTTACGCTTAAAGAGAAAAAACCTCTTACTTTATAGAAACAGAAGGAGCCTATTAAAAATTGAAAGAGCCTCTTGAAAACACAAACTTATAATGCAAAAATTTAAAAGTTAGAAAGAGAGAAAGAATGACACAATAGATTTATACTGGTTTGGCTAATAACCAAGCCTACATCCAATCCTTAAGTATCCAACTTGAGTATTTCACTATAAGAATCTAAGTATTAAATTTAATGAGCCTCTTAAGCTCACAAGTACATATTTTTCAAGGTTCTCTAACCTTCCACCTCGAAGTGTATAACAAGCTTCTAAATGCTCACAAAAGAAATTAAATGCAAAATCAAAAGTAAGTTCTCAAATAACAATTTCTCTCTGATATAGTGATTTCACTTTCTAAGGCACAATAAAAATGATATGACTCTCAAGAATATAGATGCTGCTCAAATGTTTTGAAAGTTTGTGTATGTTCGTTACTTCACAAGTGTTATTGGTCTTCTTTAAATAGTCATTTTCTCCAACTAGTCGTTGCTTCATCTTAATTCTAAGTTGACTTTGGATTTTCAATATCATCTCTGCTAGAACAAAAATTTTCGGAGCTAATTGTTTGAAAAGGTAAGATCCTCCCGGATATTAATAAGGAATGTTTACTAAGAAGGTTCCTGTAAGAAAGGAAGTAATTTTCCTATGATTTTATTCCTTAAAAAATAGCGTTATCTATACAAGGAAATAAATCCAACTTGAATTTTGAAATATTATATAGTTATTATCAAAATCGTTAAATATAAACCTTGAGCTAACACATACATGGTTATGTGTATATGGTTTGTAACATACCACTCTCATAGAGCATATGCCCAACATATCGAAGGATGTTCGAGAACATACTCTACAATATGTCGGGCACATTCTCTATAAGAGTGGTATGTTACATTTTGGTATTAGAGCCCAAGTTTAGCATCTTACATGGGCATTTAACATAGTATATGTCAAGTTGCATGCATCTCAAACATGTCATACACTGTCATTTCTCAGTAATGTTCAATTAAGCGTGTAGTGGCAACTGATCCCCAGTCTTAGTTGCATTTAAATAAGTTACACGCATGAACATTCGTTAAAAGTCTGAACCATTAGAAACAAAGAGATGAATGATGATCTGTCAAAGTGTGAGAAAATGAAAGTTTGTTGATTTAATGATATAAGAGATGCTATATGGTTTGATATGTTGGACATAGAGCCAGTGTATTTGTATTCATGGTTATATTAAACAATATGAGATTAGTATTATGTTGTGGTTGTATTCCTTTAAATTGATGTGGAATTAAATATATTTTTGTGGATTTAATGGATAAAAGAATAGAGATGTAAGTAGAAGTGATGGGATTTAAAGTGTACAAGCAAAGTTAAAAGAAAACCAAAATTTCTATTACCTTGACAGGTTGAACTTGGAACTGGAATGGTCATTTAGGTATCAATTGAAAGTTTTTGATTCTGTATAAGGTTATAACATTTGGTTTGATATTAAAATTTCATGATGGTTATGTATCTTATATTTCTAAATTGATTGAGAACATAATTAAGTAAGATGAAATAAATGACAGTGATATATGTAAAAGTCCTCAAGATTAAGTTAATCAGTTACTGTGAGTGTACATCTAATAATGTGGTTGCCTTGGTGAATGATGCTATGGATCACATATGTATTATATGCTTGGATATGGTACAAGGAGTGATCTATGACATATTGAATGCTCTTAAGTCCTAGCCCCCATAGGTAAAATTCTGAGACGAATCAGTGCAGCACATTGGAAGCATGGAATTATGTGAATATATTAAAATGGTGACTACTATGAACAGGTAACTTTGAAATAGTCATAAAATACTCAAATTATATTTAGATTCAATTTAAATTAAGGTATCATCAGCTCAAGATCTTAATTGCTCAATTTTCGAAAATAAATCTCTAGATAAGATGCAATGATCTTGATGGTACATATCAAGGCATAAGAGTAAATGTACATGCCTATTGCTTCATTGAGCTTTAGTGTATAGGGCATTCTGATTATGTGAGATATGATAGTAATTGATCTTATTAAGATATTATGAATGGATAAAAAGCAACAACGAACATAGTTGGCTGATAAGGATTTCGTGAACAGTACAGATAATTAAGGAAAGAAATTTTCTTTTTATGAGAACTTTTACTGAATTGAATCATGTAGACCAAATGTTCCTTTTTTTAGGAATGGATAAATATTGAACAAATCAGAAGTAAACATTGGAGTTGAATAATTATGATACTCAGGAACTAGAAGCTGAACATAATATATAGACTGCATGTATTTTTCTACAATAAAATATCTAAATTATGTTATTGGATTCTTAAATTTGAGATGACACTATTGCTAATGCTAAAAGAAATTAGATATATAATGTGTATCATGTTAGTATGCTCAGGAGGTACAAGTTAAATATGTGGAATTGAGTAATTGGTGAAGAATAGTTGAGAGAAGAAGCTATATGAGAAACTAATGAGAACATGAGACAACATTACCCCCATCTAATGAATCTATTAGTTAAGAATTTCGAGGAAGAAATGTTTTAAAGGGGGAGAGTTGTAATATTCCATCTCTTACATTGTTGAAGGATTCAAAGTGCGAGACTATTGAGTCATATGAGTGGCATCATATAGAATGAATGTGGTACATTTGTGACATGATGTTATGATTGTATTCAAATGCATAATATTAGCATACACACTTGAATTGAGAGTTAGACAAATTGCAGTCAATTGGCATATTCTGGGGTATGAAACTTAAATGAATGTGACTTGAATATACATTTCCAATGTCTTATACTTTGGTTTACCAATGTCAAGAACTGATGGATTATAATTAGTAACTTAGAACTAATTGTTACAATTAAGATATTGATAAATTAAAATGTACATTTAGTCTAGGAAAAATTTCAAGTGGCAAGACAAGTTGTTACATGGAAAATTAGGATGACTAAGCCTATGAATTAGTGACATTTGGCATAGAAAATGAATTGACAAATGGCAGCAATAGTTGTGTGACAAATGGACTAAGTAACTAAATGAAATATGGCATTAGTAATAGAGTGACAAATGGCTTAGGTAATTAGGTGATAAATGGCCTACTGATTGAGTGACAAATGGGCTAGATAATTAGAGATGTTTGGTGGCTTGAGAATGAAGACTCATAACATGGCTCTTTATATGACAAGTGTCATAACAAATGTTCTAATACCCTCCATTCACCTATACCC
The DNA here is from genome assembly GCA_027568915.1 of Erythroxylum roraimae. Taxonomy (NCBI): domain Eukaryota; kingdom Viridiplantae; phylum Streptophyta; class Magnoliopsida; order Malpighiales; family Erythroxylaceae; genus Erythroxylum; species Erythroxylum roraimae. The sequence goes on from JAOSBL010000008.1 coordinate 13,001,348, forward strand.
CACGACACCTACACATTAATGACCATTTTTCTCTTGTTTTGCTATATGCTACCTTCTTCTTTCTTCTCACCATCGACCTACACCCATAACCCTCACACCTTAAGGCTTTACCAAAAATCTATATCTTGCCACTCCAATATTCTGTTGTCTTCATCTTGTTATTGAAATCCTTTTTTGTTTCCACCTTGTTATTGGAGTTGTGTTTATATGCTTAGAGGGCAAAGTTAGGTTGATGATTGAGGAGGTTTTGAGCTGAACAAGTAAGTGATTTATTGAGTTCATCAAGTGATTTATTGACCTATTATGATATATGTTATCATAACATTCATGATGATTAAACTGAGATGGGATACATATAGGGTTGATGATAAGTTGTGCTAGAATTTGATGGATGAATTGGTTTTGTTTTGATGTATGAAACCGCAGGTTAGAGGTTGTTCAATGGATGATTTTAGGTTAGGAATTGAAGTACAATGAAGTTGAATTTATGCTAAAGAAAGGTGTTAGTGTAGTGTTCTTAAAATGGGAAAGAACTAGGACTCATGTATGATAGCGAATGATAGTTTTGTTTTGATTTTTTATGCATGAAAGACTATAGTTTATGAGCTGCCAATTGAATAATTTTAAATTAGAATTGGAGATGAAGTTGATGAGGAAATGAAGTATAATTAAGTTATAATTGAGGTATAATCAAAGGACTATTATGATGGTGTTAGAATCTGGGAAAAAATTGAAGAAAATGGATGGTGAATTTTTTGTTCACCCATCCCACGATCGTGGAAGCTGCATTAGCTCCTTCCCATAATCGTGGGCAATGCGTTGAAGTGAGAAAAGTTCAGTTTTGTGTGATATTTGAACCAACTAAGGATAAGTTACTTTCCTTAGGTGAATTTGGACTTGATTAGGGCTTGAAATGAACCTAGATTTTTGTTATATTAATTGGTTAAAGGTTTGATAAGTTTATGTTGTTAATTGATGTTATAATTTGATGAATGGATTGTTTGATATCAATGTATATGAATTTGGGAAGTATGAGTTGTTAATGGTATAAAGCTGTTCTTATGAATGCAAATGTGATTCAAAGGATATAAGTAATGAATTAGGTATGATTGAATGAGAATTGGGAAATTGTGTGAATATATATAATGCTATGAAAGGATTGATGAATGTATGATTGATGACTTTAAAGTAATCAAACTTACTTAAGGCATAACCTAATTGCAAACAAGTTATGTATAAGCTATAATATGTGACTGATTAAGACTTGTGATTAAAGATACAAACCCGAAATAGTCAATTGAGCATGCATTGAACATGACATATAAACATGTGTATGATTGAATAATCATATGATTGATCAACTTAGTAATGTCTGAACTACATGTGTGTATTGCATGATTAAAGAAGCACAAGTAGATCGTCAGCATCCAGACATTGTTAGATCGTCAAGGCAATAGCTTATCTGGAGCATACTGTGAGTCAACCTAGATGTGTAAACTCAATTATATATATGCTTCTGTTTGAATTATATGTGTTGTGAGTTAACCTAAATGTGTAACTCAATTATATGTGCTTTTGTATGATCTGTATGTTGAAAATGAAATATGTGAACAATTGGATGTGAAATGCCAGAATGAATATGAACTGTGTGAATATTTGAATATGAATTGTCGAACTTAGATCTAATGAAATTGATACATGTGACAGGATCACACAGGAATGAAAGGTAATGAAATATGGCATATGAACTGATGCATCGCATTGAAATGCATGATTAGATAAAGGAGTTATGAATAGAGTGATCAACGTGAAAAAGAGCTTAAAGCTTATAAATGTGCACAAAGAGCCACAGGCTCAATTATTAATGAGCCTAGCATCCACAATAGTTACAGGATAGTATATAAAATGAGCTCGGTATCTACAATAGGTAAGGGATAGTATATGATATGAGCTCGGTATCCACAACGGATACGGGACAGTAAAGAGGCTCTCAGTCACAACAAAGTAACAATGAATGGAGACACATGTGCATCTACATATACATTCTTATATGTATCATATGTTTGAATTGAAATGAATTACTGAATTGATTGAAATATAGTTGAAGAGTAAATGAGGTTGTGTTGTGATATGAAATGTTAGCTTATCTGATATGCTTATGAAAATATGATTATATAGATGTACTTGATAAAGTGACAAAATGTGATGTGATAATCAGTATTGAACGTTATGAAATACTTTTTGGATTGGGATATGATTTGCCTCTGTGTTTCTAACTTGAGTGAAAACATCAATGATGGTTCACTCACTGAGTTCACAAACTCATCAAAATTGAAACGTTGATTTTCAGGTTCAGAGGAGATCTAGCTAGTCTAGTTGAAGTAGCTTCTGCATTTGGATATGGGTCAGAGTTAGGATCGGTTGTACCTGCAATTGTCATTAGATATTTTTGTATCAAAGAATTGTATCTCTCAACTGTTGTACAATGTATATGTGAATTCTAAAAGTGTAATGACATTTGAGACTTTATATGTCTGTGAATAAAAATGAAACAAAATGATTATTGGAATATTTTATGATATGTGTGATGGATTATGTGGAATGAATTGATTTAACTGTCTCAACGTGCCATTCTCGTAGATTATGTTCTTGAACATCCTTCGATATGTTAGGCATATGCTCTATGGGAGTGGTATGTTACATGCTTCTTCTCTAAGTCTTTCAAAATTACTCCATTTAAATCCTATTCTTCTCTAACTTTGCTTCTTTCCCTTGTATAAGCAAAAATATGAATTAAAATGAGAAAACTTCTTAAATTAAGTATCAAATCCTTCAAATTCATCTATAACAAAAGCAATATACTACGACAATATTGTTAAAAATATATGCCAAACATATATCTATCAACAACTTGAATGTGAAAATAATGTTGTAATTGACAAAACAAATTATAAACACGTTTTGGCACGTAGATGTGTAGCAAATTGTGTTCATATATTAAAGTAAGTGACATGGCCAGACAAGTATCTATCTAGAATATTAGATTTTTTCCTACCATATTCACTATGTCTAGGGAATTAAAATCTATTAAAACTTAGAAATGTTATATCTAACATGGTAATATATTTTAAATTTTATTTTAAATATAAAATAGTTGCATAGTTTTAAGTAACCTTTCATCTATAAGTGATTTTTTTTAAAGATAAGAAGGATAAGCAGTAAGATGATAACAATTATAGGAAGGGATTCAACAAGATTTAAGTCCTTTAATCTATAGATAAGACAATAGTCTGTAAATATGTCTTTTAAGGAGTAATGAAGTGTTTTTGATCTTATTATTTTATCACCATTTGAATTTTAACATTGGTATTAGAGCTATTAATATTTGTAAATTTTGATTGAAATCAAAGTTCTTATTCTTTCTTATTAACAATGGATGAAATTTCTAAAAAGATAATAATGGATTATCTTTAATTATGTAACAAAACATAAAATTTTTTATTTTATTATTCATTATGAATTGTAATTTAAAATTTTGTTATAACATAAAATGAAAGACAATAGGATTTTACCAAAGAAGATAAATGATTAATTTATTTTTTTATTTTAACCAGTGTTAGTTTAACTTTGGTGAGTAATCGTGTTTCCCATCAAACAAGGATTATGTTTGCATATGCTTATTTCATATTTTTTTTCATTTTCTAGCTTTTATTAATCAAAATTTAAATTTAAATATGATTAAGTGATTTCTGGGTTAACTTAATTAGAGGAAATTTTTTAATGTATTTTAATCTTCCCACCTTTATCCGTTCATAATTCTTTATGGATTGGTTTATACCTCTAACCTATCTTAGCACTCAATTTTAGTTATCGATTATGTTATACAATCTTATACCTTCCACTCTCAAGTTCCCAACAAAGTCCCATTAACTTTTCACTCTGTATTCCACTGAAATGACTCAGGTATTTGTAATAGAAATGCCTAGCCTAAATCAAGTGTAAGAAGTTCTTTTGTATATTCCTTATTTAAAAACTTGTCATCATAAGGAATACACTTGAAAACACATTTACTAGTCATTCTTTAAGATCTTTGTACTTTGTATGTTCCTATAAAAATTATATTTGACAAGCCATACATACTTCTCCCTTTCTTGTGCTTTTATATGTTTACATTGCTAATTATATCTCCTTTTTTAAAATATAAAACTTCTAATTTTATAGACTCACCAATCATAGTATCTAGACACTCTAAAATGGGGAATTCTTATGCTAGTAATGCATTAAAGAAAGATATTAAATGAATAAAAATTAATATGGAATTAAGATAGATAGAAATATAATATAGGAAGGAGAAGTGAAGGTCACATGGAGTCAATATGCCTATATGGATGGTAGTAGAAATAATCCAAGGCAAGGGATTATCAAAATACAAAGCGATTGATGCAACCAATTACAATACATCTCTATTGTTATAATTTTAGGACTAAAATTCTAAGTCCTCCTAAGGTTTGCCAAATGTAACTTTATGACCCATCTAAGGATTATATTGTTAGCAATATAAATGGGCTTCAATGTCAATTAAATTCTAGTTTTGCAAATTTCTTAGTCTCCATTCATTTTGCAAATTTCTTAGTCTCCATTCATTGTAAATAGGGTTAGTGCAACATTAAAGCCCAGGTCATGGTGAATGATATTCTTATCCCTTCGACTATCATCACACAATCATCTTAAAAATAATGTACCTTTCATAATCCATTAATTTGAATCATAATGCAAACAAAAATATTGTATTCTTTTTCATATTTTGATCTATAATTAATAGTTGCATTTATGCTAATAATAATTTCAAAACCTTCTAATGTATAATAATAAGACATTCAAGCACCAATATATGTAAGAATCATATGGAACCTTCTTTGGACATCGTTTAGGCAAAAGAACTAAGATTATCACTACTAGATTTACTATCATTAGGGCTATGTTGGGAATAGTCTCATCAATCACTAATAAACCTCCAATAAAAACTTAAAGAAGGGTTTGTTTCTGTAGTGGCACACTTTAGCCATTAAGAATATAACTAATATATTCTAGATCATTAGATGTCTCAATTAATTGCTTTTATTATATCCAACAATTACCACTTCATCTTTTTTTAAAAATAAATGTATAAGAACAAATAAAAAATATTATAATGTGGCATTTATAAGTAATTAAATAGTATAAAATCAAAAACATAACAAGAAGATAATATCTAAAATTTAACATTTAAAGCAATAAGTACCACCAATATTTAGATAAAATACTAGTACAAATGCATTCCTCTATCATAATTTTAATTTTAGGAGGAGATATAATAGACAAACACAAATATTGAGTAAGATTTGTAAGTGCTTTATCATAATCATAATCATAGAGTCCTTATCATAATCATAGTTTGGATCAGGAATATACCCAATAAAAGCATTACCCACCCTTATGTAACTCTAGTAATAAGTTCACAATAACATTTTTCACTGAGTACACTATGTAACTTCAATTAACCTAATCCTTTACCATAATCTGAGTTTTGAAAGGACATATAATGGTGAGATATAAAAATAGAGTAATAATGATAAGAGCTTTAGTGGGTATATTCATTATCATAATATTAATTTTAATTAGAAATATACCCAACCAAACTTCTTATCACCTATATCTCATGTTTTCTATTTTTCCCTTTTCTAACATAATGGAATATGAGTTTTTAATGAAAAATGGGTGGAAACATGCAAGGAAAAATGCAAAGAAAAACATTGGTTAAGTGTTATGTTTTTTTTTCATTATATGGGATAAAAATGCTAAAACATAAGAAATCACTTATATTTAGCTTTCTAGAAGAATTGGCATATTCCATCCATAACACACAATTTAAAATGGTAGAGGTGAGAATGACAATGGAGGAAAAATAGAATTCAATAAATTTTTGGGAAATAAAAGAAGAGGGGATATATAAGTTAAGAAAAAACATTTATACTATACTATTTATCCAATTCTCTAATTTCTTATACCCTATTGACAAGTTAAATAATTCATATATGATTTTGGGATGAATAGGAACTAATTTGACTTGTCTTTATATGAATTTGGAGCTTTATTTGGTTATTTCTCACACATTTCAACTTTATTGCTTAATAGGTGCAAATGGATAGATTTTGGGCCAAGAGGCATAACTTTTGCTGTGAATGTCAGATTAAGATCATTCAAGTAGCTTTCAAAAAGAACTCCGAGTTCTACAACTTCTGTGAAGACTTCGAGGAGAGATTTTGCTTTCTAAAGGGTTAAAATTGCACATTTTTGTAGATGCCCAGTATATGTTCGCCCAGCGGACATGATGTCCCTCCAAACGGACACGACCGAAGCTGGAAAGCTACAAAACCCGAGAAGGTCCACTCAGTGGATATTATGTCCACTCAACAGACAATCACTGGCCAAAATCGCTCCAGAAACCCAAAAAGGTCCACTCAATGGATATGAAGTCCACCTAACAGACTTTGTCGGCACTATGACGATTTGCATTCCCCTGTTTAACAAAAACTAGGTTTCTTTGAGCCCAAGACACTATAAATACTCATTTTAAGACCAAAAGTGGGGGCTGGACATAAAAAATGAGGCTGCACAATTGGAGGCACCCAAAAGAGGCAAAGAAGAAGAGAAAAGAGGATTGAATCAAGCATTGGAAGCAATCTTGTTTTGTGCTCTCTCTACTCTTTCTTGGATGTTGATTGTCTTTATTTGTATGGATTCTATTATTTTGTTCTGGAACTAAACCCCATTTAGGGTGAGGGATGTAGCCTATTTTAGGGGATTGATTTGTATTTTATGGATTGATTGGTGTTGAATGAAAGTTCTTGGGTTATGATTATCTTCCTTGAATTTCACCGTTGTTTCTATGCTTGATCACCATAGATGCAACCTTAGGAATCATATGATGAACTGAGAGGTGAACTATAAGATTATAACTTTTGTTAATAGTGGTTATTTATCATTAAAAAACCTTTAGTTCTTTTTTTTCATAACTCACCAACCTTAATATCAACTACTTGTAAGGTTATTAATGGACATCAATTTTGTCATAATAAATGGTGGAATTTAAGCCTACAACCTATTCAAATTTTAGAAAGAAGATTCTTTTATATATATATATACACCAACACTTAATAATTTTTCTATTCCAAAGTCTCATGAGAGCTTACACATATACATTACCAAATCATATAATGCATTTTACTTATTAATCAAACTCCATCTCATTCTCAATCTTTTCCTTGATGACTTTCTTGTATTTCTCAATAAGTTAACCCAATGTGATGTGATGTGTGTCATTTTATGTCCTTGATAATTTTCTCTCAAAAATTTTAACATGAACATAGTTAACCACATGACTATGTAGTTAACAATATCCAAGAATAACAATAATGGACACAATTTTATAAACAGGCATGTGCCAATCTATGTCTTTCTCATTGTCCTTTTAAAAATTTTAGCGTGAGCATGGTTGATTATATGGGCATATACTTAATTGTTTTAAAGGATATCTAAAAAGGACACAATCTTTCACTACAAGAAAAATGTCGTTTAGCGACGGATATTACCGACAGAAAACTTTTGGATTCCTTCGGTAATATAAATTGGCGACGGAATCCATCCATGGACAAAGGCACTGTAAAAACGGTCGTAAGTAAATTTACCGACCAACATTTTATGTTACCGTCGGTGAATATACTGACGTTTGGTTGTGATGGTCGGTAAATTTACCTACGGTCGTTTTCTTTCCATCAGTATATTTGCAGACGGTAATGGTTATTTCGTCGGTAACATTACTGACGGTTATGAATTCCCGTCGGTGAGTATATCAGCGGCTCAGCAAATCCTAACGGTAAAGTTGGCGACGACTGTCAATATTACCGATGGTAATTCTTTGTTCTGTTGGTAAATATCATACATTTTACCGATAGAATGGGGTGTTCCATCGGTAAAAAAATTTTAAAAAATTTTTAAAAAATTTCGACATTAAATTTAGTCTATGATTTTATGGTTAATGCATAATTTCAACAGTTATGAATTATCTGTGCATAATATTTTGATTTGTTTATATATTTAATTTGTTTGAACAGAAAGTTGAATGATGATATAAAGTTAAAATTATCTTAATTGATAATAAAAACATTAAATTGTACATAATAAGTATTTGTAATTCAAACGAAATGACTACAAGTACACTATAGTCTTGGTGACCGCGGATGCTCTGAGGTGCTACCCTTCCCTTCAACTCATCCACCTTATTACAGACCTGAGATATGTACTCCATCAATGTTTGCACTGTGCTTCGAAGCTCATTGACTTCATTGGTTGTCGACTGTCTACTAGATGTTGTTTTACTGGACGTGGAGAATTGCGAATAACATATGTTCGCAAATGAACCTAACCCGAAAAATCTATCCATGACGGTCCATACCACTCACTGCATTAAGATATGTCTGACTCTCATCAACAGCTTGTTCATATTGAGGCTGTCGTTGAATGCTCTCTTGTATTTAGTCCTATTAGGAGGCAATGTTTATATTAGTAAGTGATAAGTATTAAGAATTAATATTAAAGCATAAATTTAACATACATTAAGTTCTCTACATTGGATGTTAACGACTATCACACCATCATGCTTCTTAGTGTGAGTATGCAGAAAGAGCTGACGGGATGTAAGCCTCATGCCCATAGACTTTTCCTGTATAAAATAAAATGTTATAAGTAAATTAGAATTTATAAAAATTTCTACAGAGTTTCCTCTATTTTTATGATATTTACCCCCTATTGAACAAAGAAAATAACTGAACACAGCCATATATGGCACCAGACATTTATACCATTATCATTATCCATAATACACATATTTTCATTCCAAAATTTACACATCAATTTAAATTGAAATATAGCAAAGTAAAACAATTAGAATATAAGTGTAAATTTTAGATACTTACAAGTTTCTCTATATGCTCGTTGTGGGTAATAGATCCTCTCGTATGTCTGGGAAGACTCTTTCCCCCCAGTCCTCTATGTCTGTTGGTTGAATTACACTCTGAAATGGACATTGCCTCAGGTGACGTCCAATATTGTTGCCAACAACTCCATATTTGCTCAGAAATATAAGGTTGTCGTACACCAGCCTTATGTATCGTACCAACAAAGTTCCGATAACATGTACGTGCTCGTCTCTCCCATACTTTATGGATGACAATGTCAATTTCAGAATCCCAAAAGAATTTTTTCTGAAATAAAAGGACAAAAATTCAATAAATACTTATAATGTAATAATATTTATCTAATTAATGTATACAAATCAATTAAAAAAAGAAAATAATTTTTTATTATACCTCAATCGCCTAATAGTAAAATTCCTTTATGATCAGAGAGATATTTTTCCATACATAACCCTCAAGATCAATCTTCTCCTTAAATTTGGATGTCATGTTTCTAGAGCACGGTCTAGACGGAATCAACCTAATATAAAAACAAATAATTTTATACCATTTTTAAAATTTAAACTTATAACTTAATTATAAACATATAGTGTTTCATGTATTTTCACTTATAGATTATTGACAATTGTGATGTAAGTTCTTCCATCAGGTCCCTCAACTCCAAGCTGGCGGCTGCCTCCTTCATCCGCATCATTTACCCCTAATATCTCTGTCGCTATAGGGGTAGTGGATGATGTAGGGGTGGTGGATGGCGTAGCAGCAGGTACAGAAGGTGATGCCTCATCTGCAACTATAGTAGTTGGAGGGGGTGGAGGTGATTCAGTTGTAGCTGCAGAGTGTGATGGTTCACCTTCACAGTAAGTACCTCAAAATTGTTGTCTAAACCTAGGTCGCATTATATCATGTTGTCTCTTTGGTGGCATATTTCAATCTAAAATTCTTACTTGATTGAATTTTCCAGAAATATAAGAATTTGAATTCAATATTTTACACAATATATTGAAAAGGAAATAATTGAATTGTTGAATATAATATTCAAGTACAAACTTTGAATTAGAACGTTAACAATTCTTACAGTTATAGAATAAGAACAATAAAAGTCCACACTCAATAGTACACAGCTTAACCCCTAACTAGTAGAGAGGTTGTTTGATAAATTCTTATAGATACAACAAAAAATCAACTTTAAAGCTAAGTCTAGTTGATTGCATCGATAAATGACAACGATATAATTATTTTTTTAGATTCCAAGTGACATGAGAGTTGATAAAGGTAAATAAGTCCCCAATGTTTGGGTTCTTGAGAAGGGTCCTAACATGTTCGAAGGCACCAATTGAAACAGTGATACTTCTTCCCTCAGGTATAGGGTTTTTCACACCTTCTTGCAACAACGTTTCCACTATAGTTAAACTTATAGAGGATGAAGTGAATGAGTGACCAGATTTAGTATGGAAGACAACCTCTCCAGATGAACTTCCAGTATAAAAAAGTTTACCTAAAACACAATCAGTATAGAACTTAGATATTGTCATATTAGTAAACCGTTAAATGAACCAAATTTTGAGTGAAATGTATACGTGAATGTCTAGACGAAGTCTGTGGAATTGACGAATATTCAACTGATTTCCCTAATCCTTTACGGACCATTGTGACATCGCTCCCGCCTCCATAAGCATACATGTCATGTTCGAGATTCAAGGAAGCTTAAAGCAACGTGTAGTATTTACCATCAAATGTGAATATATATAATAGCTTCATAAAAGGAAATGAGATGTACATAATAAGGAAAGTGACATTGTTTAGATGAATTAGTACCATCCGAAACTAGTCGCCATGTCGACATTTCTTGATTAATAATGTTAAGGGGTATATTCTGCAAATGTCGATTTAGAATAAAATGATGATATGTTCAACTCCAATTTCAATGATAAGTGAAAGTAGTCCAGTTTAGCACTTATACCTCTTCAATGTGCCTAATGGTATGAATTAATCTATCCACTCTAGACATAACTTAGTAATTCTAGAAATATAAGAATTTGAATTCAATATTTTAAACAATATATTGAAAAAAATAATTGATTTGTTGAATATAATATTCAATTACAAACATAAATTAATCGTTATCATCACTTAATTGTAAATTACAATCTTCTTTTTCTGAGGAATACGAATCAAACTCAGGCTCCTCTTCAGATCTCTGACCCTCGTCATCCTCTCTAGATGAAATTTCAACATATTCATTAGATGGATCATTCAAAGGTTCACTATCATCATATGTCACAGATGCATAAATAAACATCTTCCTGAAACGCTTCACTTTCAATTCTCTGTTCTCCTTTTCCATGTAATTCAAAAACACCTCTAGGTTTAACTTTGCAAACGACCAACCAATCTGACTTATCGCATCATAAGCTAGGAAAAAGGACATAATACACCTGAATTGCTTGCATTGCTAACACGAAAGGTTCAAATTGTCTCAGTCTTCTTCGGTTGTTGATTTCAACTAGAATGTATCAGCTATGCACTTTTGTACCAACATTTGGAGTCCAATCAAACCAGTCACACTTAAATATCAAACTTCGCTTTATTGGCAATGCAACATACTCAATTTCAAGTATCTTAATAATTTTACCATAGTAATCCATCAATTCTCCCTGTATGAAAACTCCAATATTTATTGTTTCCATGCTATGACCATGATATTTGTATCCATTAATGAAATACACCAAATACGATTTAACAGTTAGCAGAGGTCCCTTCGCAAGATCACATATGAACTTGTTCTCTATTGGATTTTCTATGGCCTACACAAAAGAAATTATCATATCAAAGAGTATAATGTCATTTAAACACTTAAATCTTATAATTCTTACATTTCAATATTTGTAAGTGAAAACTTACATATTTCTCGAACCATTAAGGAAATACAATTCCTCGTATAATCTAAAAACATTATTATGTATTTCAGTTATGAACAACAATAAATTTCAAAACCCAAATAATCAATTTCAACTTACTGCATGAAAGGTTGAACCTCTTGACAGTTCAATAAAATGTAACCATGGGCAGCCTCAATTTCTTCCTCTATTAACATTCTTCTTGTTGAACATCCATATGTTCATCCAGGATATATGAAAATCGATAAGTTACCATCAACATCACTCGTTCCTCCCCCATAGTCATTACGAGGAACTTTTCTTTCTCTTATGTGAACATGCGGCTCAAAATAATGTGAACAAAATGTACGAGCTTCCTCCACTAAATAAGCATTACATATCGAACCTTTAACTTTAGCCTTGTTTTTAACATTTTTCTTCAAGTGATGCAAATACCTATATTAACTAATAGGGTTATTACAATTTTGTTGTTAAAACATGTTATTACTTCAACTACAATCATTTTGGTTGAATTACCTCTCAAACAGATACGTCCATCGATATTGAACTGGACCGGCTAGTTTTGCCTCTTGTGCTAAATGCACAGGTAGATGCTCCATATAGTCCAAGAAGCTTAGAGGAAAAATCCCTTCTAACTTGCACAAAATTACTGGAATTTCCCTTTCTAGTTTTTCTATTTCAGCCAACTTAATTTCAGATGATATTAAACTTTTGAAAAACAAACTTAATTATATTATTAATTCCCAAACCTTATTCGGTAGCAACTCTTAAAATGTTATTGGAATTAGCCTTTGCATAAACGCATGACAATCATGACTTTTCATCTCAAATAGTTTGTACTTCCTCATGTCTACACACCTTGCCAAGTTTGAAACATAACCATCGGGAAACTTTAGACTTGTCAACCATTCACACAATATTTCCTTTTGTTTTTTGTCCAAAGTGTAACATGCTTTTGGATATTTACTCGTGAGAAGATCTTTATGTAACTCATTCCTTCTATAAAATAACTGCAAATCAGATCGTGAATTTGCTTTGTCTTTTGTCCTCCCTTCAATGTTCATTATGGTATTGAACAAATTGTCAAAAATATTTTTTTTCAATATGCATCACATC
>JAOSBL010000008.1:13029038-13062251 GCA_027568915.1 Erythroxylum roraimae
TTTTGTTAGGGAGTATGTGGTGCACTAGTTTGGTATATAATACCATTTTGTTCACAAAATTTTGAGATCTCATTAGAGAAGTATTCTCCTCCTCTATCACTTCTCAAAATTTTAATCCTTTTACTTAATCGATTTTTAATAAGAGACTAATATATCTTAAACATATTAAATGCTTCATCGTTGGTTTTCATAAAATAAACATACGTAAATTTAGAGCAATCATCAATGAAAGTAATGAAGTATTTGTTACCACCTCTTATTAAAAAACCATTAAATTCACATATAGCTGAATGCACTAAATCAAACAATTTTGTATGTCTTTCAACTTTAGGAAAAGGAAGTTTGGTTATCTTTCCTTGTATGCATTTTTCACATTTCTTATTCACTTGGCCATTACAAGAGATTAGTCCTTTTGTAGACATATAATGAATCACTTTATGACTAATTTGTCCTAATCTACTATGCCATAAAGAATAAGAAGCATCAACCAAATAAAGAAACATCATTCACTTTATTAAGACTAAGCTTAAATATGCCATTACAAGAATATCGTTTTCCTACAAAAATACCATTCTTAGATAAGATTACATTGTTTGACTCAAGGACAACCTTTAAGCCCTTCTTGTTCAGGATATCCACAGAAACAAGGTTCTTGTTCACATTTGAAACATGAAGAACACTAGTGAGCACCAATTTTTTGCCAGAAGTGAATAGCAAATGCACATCTCCCTTTCCATGCACGTTGGCTTTCACACCATTGGCCAGGACCACTTCATGTCCTTCAAGAACTTTATAGTTCTTGAATTGGTCCTTATTATTGCACACATGAATTGCTGCGACGGAATCATACCACTAATCTTTAAAAGGAATTGATGTTGCCACGTGAAGTTCCGTCACAGTACCAAGAGTCAAGGTTGTCACAATTTCTACACATTCATCAACAAGGTTAACACTAGGAACATTGTTTCCTTTTTGCTTCTTGTTGGATCTGTAGACGGCCTTATAGTGCCCTTTCTTTCCACAATTGTAGCAAACCCGATTCATTTTCTTGTCTTTAGCATTAGCATTTTCAAGTTTCTTCCTTTTAGAATTGTTGAATTTCTTCTCATCTACAAAATTCACCTTTGGATCTCCTTCCACTTCTTTTTTTTGAAGAATTCTTGCACCTTCTTCAATTCGAAGATGCTTCAAAACACTACTGATGGTTGAAATTTTAGAAGTGTGCAATAACTTCTTTTGATAATCATTCTAAGAATAAGGCAACTTAGATATAACTGCCCCTACTTGTAATGATTCTGAAATTTCAACACCCAAGTCTTTAAGTTTTGAAACAATTACTTATAAATTGTGGATTTGATCTATATGAGAGGAACCATCAACAAATTTAAAATCAAAATATCTTTTAATAAGAAACTTATCTGCGCCTTGCTTTTGAGATGTATATTCACGTTCAAGCGACGCCCAAATTTGTTTTGGACTCTTCACGGTGGTAAAGAGATCATAAAGGCTATTTAAGATGGTGTTGAGAATGTGACCCCTGCAAAGCAAGTCATCTTCTTGATGCTTGTCTCATTTATCCTCCCTTGTGTCTACTTCACCCTCCTTTAGAAGAAGAATTGCAGGAAGAGTGAGATTAAGTACATATGTACTTTTCAAAGTGGTGAGGAAGAACATCATCTTGTCCTTCCAACAATTAAAGTTGGTTCCGGCTTCATCAAGGCGTTCTAACTTCACAAAGTCTTGGTTCATCACTTTGAGAGCAGATTCTTGAGTGGACTCCATGATAGCAACAAATAACACTTTAAGATCGTAATATAATGGGGGTTGGAAGTCCACAAAACAAAGGATGAACAATGAACTAAATGATGTTGCAAAGAATTGAGAGAACTTGAGATCAAAATAAAAAGTTTAAAGTGTTCTAGGCATGTTGGACACTTTCCTTAAAGTGTTATTTGCCCCTACGATACTTGCAAACTGGGTTAAAGGAAAATTACTTCTAGGATACAGAGAACACAAGAACATTCAAGTTTCAAGAGTATGAATGTTCTTCAAGAATTATGAATGTGGAGATTGTGTTGGTAAAAGTTGTTAAAAACAAAACATTTTTAATCTTGACTAAAACTCATGTATATATAGAGTTTTCAGAACATTCATGTCTGTTCACTACTAGTCACAACTTTTGAAAAGGAAGCAACCCTTCAGAATTGTCACATCTGTTCACTAGAAGTCACAACTCTTAGAAAGGAAGTAACTCTTCATAACAGTCACATCTGTTCACAACTCTTGGAAAGGAAGCAACCCTTCAAAATAGTTACGTATATTCACTACAAGTCACAACTCTTAGAATGGAATTAACCCTTCATTTCCAAGTTTGACTTTAACTACTTATATGACAAACTAATTTGCAACAATATAGTTATAAAAGTGAAATGGACGCTATTGTACAGCCAACTATTGCAAGTGATATTTGAAGTGAATCCTTTTTTCATTAGAGGTATTGGATCGAGCTTATGCTTTGCCAAAAGATTTGAAATTCAGGCGATGTGACTTATTCTCATTTCTTTGGTAAAAGTTGAATCGTTGCTTGTAGAGATTAAACTTGACATATAATTGATTAAGAATACAAGAACAATTAGAAAAAGATGACCAAGAGAAAGAGACTTGTATGGTAAAGAACTATGTAAACTCCCTATATCCAGTTACGATCAAATGGATTTGCTACCTGCTCCTATAGCTATATTCACCGTCAATTGAGGTACTTAAGTTAGTCTATGCTTGCAACGAAGAATATTGTTAAAAATGAAAAAGGGTAAAAAAGAAAACAAAGAAACAAATTTGCGTCAAAATTAAAAAGTGATGATGACTCGAATAAACACGAAAGTAATATAGAACATAATCATAATTCTTTACCATTGCAAGAAAGAGAAAAAGATGCAAAAGTACATAAAAAGTCATAACCTCACTCCCTCGTTTCCAAGTTAGCCTTTGTTTTAGATAAAAATTATCATCTTACTTTGAACCATCCCTTTGAAATTATGAATTTTATTCCTTTTTTTTTGTCACAACGATAGCACGTAGTTAAGCATAGTCTATATAAAATATAGTTTATATAATTCTAAAGCACTAAATGTATACTTGATTTATTGCAAGGATGAAACAAATTTATTATGCATAGGTTCTAGTACAAATTGATTTGCCTAACTAAAAAATCCAAACTACCAAATGTAGAAGATTTATTAATTTTTCTAACAATTCAAAAATTTCCAAATGATTATGTAAATCATAGAAAATTAACTAAATTAAAATTTATGTAAAGTGTAACAATTAATTATAACGACTTATTTTCATTGACATAATTTACTCAAACTAAATTTACATTAAATTCTTTTGGTAATATATATGCAATTAAATTGTATCAAACGGACATATATTTCTATAAATTTATTCAAATTATCACTTTATAAAATAATGTATGAACTTGAGTGACATATAATTAAAAATATTCCATGAGCTAATTAAATTTGATATTTATCATTTTATAATCATAAATAATATCTAAAATATAAAATTATCCTTAAATTTAATCTAAAAGTGAAAATTTAAGGTGCAATTTAATTGACAAATAAAAAAAACGATTATCTTCCATATGTTACTATATTTATAGTTGTAATAACATTACAACAAACTAGGTTACAGACAGTGATTAAAAACATAGGCAATTTATCAAAAAATGTCACACATTATTATTTTCACAATTTCAATTCCCCGTCGAAAATGTCTCCAATTCCTTATCGTAGAAAATTTTAGGAGAAAATTTCCAGAATTGTTTACTCAAATATTAATTACGAAATTTTTTTGTACCTAAAACATTATAAATATGTAGCCAAATATCAAGAAGAAGTCAATGTTGGTAAAACAAAATATTTGGCACCATATGATAGAGAACGAAAAAATGTAGCCAATATCTTTTGGCTACATCTTATACTAATGTAGTTATATATTTTTTCGCTACAATTTTTGTAATTTCGTAAGTATAGTCTTTTAACTACATTTTTTTAAATTTCGTTAATAAATTCTTTTAACTACAAGCATGTTAAAACATTGTCAAAGGCTTTTGTAACTTTTTCCATAATTCGAAGTAATAAGCAATTTTGCAATATTTTCTATATGATGTCTCAACATATTTTTTGTTTTGAATTATTTGCTTATTATGATCAAATTAAGTTGTAGAAAAATATTATTAATTCAAAATGTTGAGCATTCCTTCTATAAGTAACATTATATGAGTATCATCAAATCGTAACAACAAAACTAATATAACATTACTAGAATTCTTTGTTCCTACCAAAATATTAATAATAGTATAAGCATTCCTTCTAATTTGTAAACAAAATGATATGAAGAAAAAAAATCATAAATTAAAATATGTGTGGACATAACGTCAAAGATTAGCTAACAGTATTGTCTAAGTCTATACACTTGTAAGAAATAACAAGCTTGGTTAAGGTCGACTAAAATTATTATGAGAAAATTGATATTCTAATTATTTAGTTCAAATTAAAGCAAACACTATATAACTTTACCATTCACAACATGGTCACTCATCAATTGCATATTCATCCATTATGTAATTCAATAAAAAAGTATTAATGTTAAATTATAATATATATAGGAAGTGATAAAACAAGGCTATGAGTTAGAATTGATACCCTTCACATTCCTCTTCATTTCCATCATAATTTGAGTCAATTAACCTTTTGAATAACATATCATATTTTGCTAATTAAGCTTAAGTTTATTTTCCCTTGATTACTTTAGCCTTTAATATGTAGCCTTAGACTTGTTTTCATCTTGAAGTTGTTCAATAAGTGTCTTATATATAAAGGTTGAAACATCTAGCTTCGGACTATTGCCAAAGCCTTCAACATAACCTAAACAATCACCAAGTTTTGTATCACAAATCTTATTTACACTGAGCTTATTACCCTTATATTTAGACTTCTCTAACATCTCTTACATCTTATTTAAAAATAAAAATAGAAAATCAATATCCAATTAACCTATTACGACTACATTAATAAATGAATAAACGTGCTAAGCAAACTTTTATAC
This sequence comes from Erythroxylum roraimae, assembly GCA_027568915.1. Classification (NCBI taxonomy): domain Eukaryota; kingdom Viridiplantae; phylum Streptophyta; class Magnoliopsida; order Malpighiales; family Erythroxylaceae; genus Erythroxylum; species Erythroxylum roraimae. Next base: position 13,034,151 of record JAOSBL010000008.1, read on the forward strand.
TTACATAATTGTTTTCTATTTCTTTTGACACTCATCCTTTACCTTTCTTATAGTGAGTGAGTTTATATAGTGTGATCCTATCACACTTTTATCCATCCAGTTCATTTTTTGAACAATTACAAATGACTTGGACCCTTGATTATGAGACATTTTCATTTTTTATCTACTCTCTCTTGCCTTATCATAGTTTTCCTACATTCAAGAAAAACATTGTTTAGTTGTTAATTCATTTGATAAGATTAGTGCAAGAAAAAATTAAAGTATTTACAATATCAGTGTGGTAAAATTATTTTCATATAATTCACATATAGAAATCCATAATGAAAGTGAGAGCTGAGAAAATGAAAATACACACCCATAATTACCGTTTGTGCTCCTCTATAATAAGAACTAGTTAATGTTCTAAGTCTATCCTATCCAACTACATAAAAACTCTAGATTCAATCTTCAATAAGGGGAAAAAGAACAAGGGAAAGATATAACCAAAATATAAATCATTTTTAGGCAGTTAAGAAATCATACTATTGATAGGAAAAAGAAGATTGAAACTTCAAAATAAAGACAAAAATTTATGCTCAAATAATAACAATTTATGTTTGCTGCAAATGCATTTTACAATCAAATATAGATGTTCAATCTAAATCTTCCTTTCTTGGTCATATAAAAATCAATGTTAATTACAATTGGTTGGTTAGGCATCACCTAACTAGGTATTTTAGAACAATCACCATAAAAACTAGATGCAACAAGTGAGCTAGACTAAAAAAGAAAGATGATATGAGAAGCCACCTTAAGAATGAGACAAGCAATGTAATCATAAACCAAGAAAGTCTTATCAGTGTCCTAAATAGCAAGTTTCAGCTTTTTTCCACCAATACTGACATACTTTACTTTAAAGTCCACACCTAATAAGTGAGAAGAGTTAACATCTACACACATGTCAACGGAACATATCTAAAGGATGATTGGTTAACAATAAAAAACCAAAGTTACTAATTAAAATAAAAAAGACTAAACACTTTCACCCATGAAATTTCATATCAAGATTAATTCCAACTTTAAAATGAAATTAAGACAAAGGAGCACATAAATTATAGGTTTTCACACAATAGCAAGTATATTCATTTATTAGCAAAGCAATTTAGTACGCATGTTCATTCATCCATTGAAAAAGTATTTCTATAAATTGTAGATTTAAAACATAAATGAAACCTATTTCGCATCAAATAAGGCATAACCAAAATACAAAATAGCCTCGAGAAATTTATCCATTCACAAAACAAAAATAATGAAAATTTTAAAAACAATTTGCGTTATTCTCGGTGAATTAAATAAGAAGAACTTCTCAATCAGGCCAAGTTTACAACTATTCATCAAAATGGGATAATTAACTAAACACTAGCAAGAAGGAAAAACATATGAATGCCAAAATAGTGATCAATAAACTTACCAATAGTGGAAGAGAGATTCTTGAAATTGATAGAAGTAAAACCTTAAAGCATAGTACTCTTACCAACACTAGATCCCCAATTAGTAACAACTTAAACAAGTAATCAAACTCTTGTTAGCTTATAGAAGCCTTCATCTTCCTTTTTATTGGTGTAGACAAATTGTGAACCAAGAAATCCCAAAAGAAACCTTATAACACCATCAAATAAACACAAAACTCAATGTTTATATGACACACACACACACACACACACACACACACACACACACATGAACATTTAAAAAAAGTGTGAGAGAGAAATATTTCATACCTATAATTGGTGAAATTGGTGTAAAGAAGCTAGTGCTAGATTTGAAAGTAGAATGCTTCAGAATTGAGAGAGATACAAGACCTCAGATAATTAAGCTTAGTTTGGCATGCAATACTGACATATTTCTTCAATGGAAGAGTGGCACTTTTATAGAATGTTGTTGCTGTAAGAATACATCACTATACTGACACTACTACCAGCTAGCTTACACTTCTTATATAAAAAAAATAACAATAACCCAATAAAAGTCTTTGTGATATGTAGGGTCTGGGGAGGTCCAGTACTACACTACTACAAGCTTGCATTTCTTATACTATAAACCTATAAACTTGCCAATACATGCCATTGAAAGTACATCAAAACAAAGGAATTAATCAAAAGCTTATAGCAACAAGAATCAAATAAATAAAGAGAAAAATAATATAGAAGAAGTAGAAATAAAATCTCATGGTAATGACATAGAATCAAAATAAGCATCAGTTAGTTGACAAAAAAAGATTAAGGGTACCTAAAATAAACAAATTAAAACACAAATGAAATCTACAAAACTAAAATGAATATTTTCAGATCTTGTAAGAACAAGAAAACTAATAGGCATATTGGGTTTCTAAAACCTATTGTCGATCCATTTGGGAATAGAGAAATGGACCTTCTTGTGAGAGAGAGATTCAATCTTGTAAAGCTCTAATATATTGGGATTAGGGAAAACGTATGAATTTCAACAGAGGAACAAACAAATGAATTAGGGTAAAATAATGGAGATAGAGGATGGGGGAGATAAAGGATAGGGAAGACAGAAACTATAGAAGTGATTGAAACAATCGAAAGTGTTTCTATTCTTGAATAGGTGTCATATGGAGAGTATTTCTATTCTTTTAATAGGGAAAACATTATCATATTGTGAGTGATTTATCACTTGCATTTCACTTTTTTTTTTGAAAATGTAGCTCATAGATTTTGGCTGAAAAGCCATAGCTTATTTATTAAAATTATTGTGGCTACAAAAATTCTTAATTAAAAAATATATCTAATAATCTTTGGCTACGAAATATGAACGTATCCTATTCAACAAAATTATTTTGGCGATAAAAAATAGTTAAAATAAACATAGCTTATAATCTTTTAGAAAGCATACGTAAATTTTTTTCTAAGGTATTTCTTCTTAGACAACGATTTAGAAAATCTACAGCGATGTACTTACTTTTGGCTACGAATTCTAAAACTGAAGAAAAGAATGCAACCAACAAACACATTTCTTGTAGTGTAAATAGAATTTTAATAAACTATTGCCTTTCATGAGAAATACTTTAAAATATTAATTAAAAAAGTCAATTGATAGTGTTAATAATACATAAAAAATGAAATGATATCCATTGAATAGAGAGGAAATCTTTGTTCTCTTTAACTATTCCACAAGCCTTGTATGGTCTTCCTCTAGTTTTTTGTTGTTTTTTCGATTCCTTTCTTGCCGGCTATTGTTCTTCTCCCTTGTTAACTAACTCCTTATTTTTCGTTTCTTGGTTGCTTATCTTTACCATTTTTTCCTTGCTCCTTGCTCCTTGCTCCTTTCTTCTTTTTCTTTATTTCTTTTGTTTGTCCTTTCAACTTTCTCCTAGTTCCCATCCTCGAGGCTCAAGCTTCACTTCTCTCTCTTATTCAATTCTCTCCTTCCTCAATTCCCCTCTCTTATTTGCTTCTAGTTTCTCTCCTTTTCTTATTTCCTATCTTGCCCTTTTTTCCTTTTATATCCTATTATGCTATGTCCTTTTTTTTTCCCCCCCTTTTTACTTTTATGGCAAAATTTCAAACTCTCTTCTAGCCCTAAAAGCCATATTTCCAAACTCTACTCCCCAGGTATCTACATCACACCAAGCAACTCATGGCTTACCTCAAAAGGCTGGCATCTCTATCCAAAAACCTCATTTCATAACCCTCATAGATGAATATGGATTCAGGTTTTAGGTGAATTCTTACAATCTCTAAAGCTTCAGTACTATCTTCCCTCCTCTTTAAAAGATAAAACTTTAGTGGCCATTAAACTTGACATTTTAAAGGAAGGTGCAACTAATGAAAGCCAATATTGTTAGGCTTTCATAGATAAAAACACCCTCTTTCCTAGCTTTAAACACTTGGACAATTTATTATTAGCAGTAGCATAGCTTAAACTCAATGATGAAAATGGCTTCCTCTTTAGGTTCAACTCAAGTAACCAAATTTAAAAAATTCTTGAATCGAGTCCTTGGCATTTTAACTTTAAACCTCTTTTTCTATAAACTTGAAAACTTGGCATTACACTCTAGAATCTCCAATATGCTATATGGTTGACCATTTATAATATTCCCTTTAAAGTATTAGACCATTAAGGACTTGAGTTATTTGATTGTGTGTGCTTATTGATAGTGACCACAAGCTTCCAAATTCCATCCATTTTCTCATATTAGAAGATGATGATAGGATTTTATTTCAATGTCTTATGCCTAAAGGCTCGGTATGGCTCAGCATAAGCATATATAGCAACCAATAGGAAAAACTATTTAGATTGCTAACTATATGGAGCTCATATAACTGGTACCTTATCAAAAAGCTGTAAGTGCTGATGATGAGGTGATTATGAAATCTAATACTAAAAAGAATACTCAAGCTCAAATAGCTAACAACAACAAGCAAAGTTTTAATCATTAAGAAAAAAAATCATTATAAGGTAAATGAGATGCTCACCCTGGAAAACATAGATATTAAAAAATAATAGAAATTTGTTAGAACATCTAATCATATTAGAGAAGAGAACTGGGGACATCAATCATTAGTAGAAGAATAAGTAGAACTCATCAAGAACAATCCTTGCTCTAATAAGGCTACCCTAAAGAAGGTGGTGTTGGAAGGAATTTTTCAAAAAGTCACTAAGTAAACTCTAAGAGGTGGTAGAAATCTCCAACTTCCTTCTCTAAATGGAAATCCTATTTTGGAACATTAAAGGGGTCAATAGCCCTAATAAATAACACATACTTTCTAGTTGTACACAAGATATTAACCTTTTTCGAGTAGAGCCTTTGGAGACCAAGACTAAAGGAGAATGACTGCAAGAATTTGAGACTCTTAAAGAGGCATTGGAATTGTATCGCCAACCATAATTGTCATCACAGTAAAAGAGGTAATAGTAGCATATGGTATTAGTAAATTGGTTGTTGCTTAACAAACTATAGAAGAATAGTTAATACATCTACATATCAAAATGAAACATATGAATGCAAGCTTTCATATCACTTTTAACCTTACTTTTCAAAGAACTCCACTACAAAACAAATTTATACAGATTAGAGACACTGTAACAGCCCAGATCATCCACCCACAGATATTGTCCGCTTTGGGCTCTAACTCCCTCATAGTTTTGCTCTTCTCGCACTCAGGAAGACGCGCCTGTAAGGGAGAGGTATCCACACCCTTATAAGGTGTGCTTTGTTCTCCTCCTCAACCGATGTGGGATCTTACAAACACTATGAATGAGCCATGGATGATTATTGGAGACTTTAATAGCCTAATGCATTTATCTAAGGTTGAAGGAAATACGAGTCTAGGGAGCTATACAAAAGATTGATGCATATATGTGAGCCAAATTCAAGTGATTGACTTAAGGATAAGAGGGCCACTTTTACACTTAAAATAGTAAGTAGAAAGGAAGTTAGTCTTTGAGGAAAAAATTAAATAGGGCCTTGGTTAATGCTCAGTGGATGATTGCCTTTTTAGAGAGAAAAACAACTTGTAATGATCCCATTCTTTTAGATCACATTCATATTATTGTATCGAACATATTCAACATTTAAAGGAGGAAAATTCCTTTCAACTTTAATGATTTTTAATAAATTTGGATGGGTTTTTCTCAAGTGACTTGACATTAACATCCATTGCCATAAGGTGTTCATTTGTACGAGAAAATTGGAGCCATTGAAATATAAACTAAAAAACCTTAAATTGAAGAGTTATCGTGGCACTCAACCAGCTGTGAAAGAGGTTAAGGAGAATTTGGAGAGGATCTAAAGCTCCCTCTATATTTATTCTAATGATGTAGCACTTTAAGATGAGGAAAAATCCACCCTGCTCCTTACAACCAAGCTACCAAGGTAACTTCTCACTTATTAAACAACAATTAAGAATTATATAGTTAAAGTAGGGGTCAATAACTTTAATTTTTTCATTAATTAGTATTAGAAAGGAAATATAAATAAAATTATCTCTTTGAGATATTAAAGTGGCATGATGCTATCTTCTAAAGATGATATTCTCTAGGAGGTTCAATCCTTTTTCTCTAAATCCATTGGCTCTCCATAAAATGATGTATTTTCTATATGACTTGTTAAGAAAGAATTTGCTCCTTTATAATTGATTTCTAAAAATGATATTCTCTAGAGGCTCAATCCCTTTTCCTTAACTCCGTTAGCTCTCCATCAAATGATGTATTTTTTTTATAAAACTTCCAAAATCAATTATAAAGGTGCAAATTCTTTCTCAAGAAGTCGATTATTTGGTCAAACCATTCAATGCTAATGATGTGGATGCTGATGTGTTTGCTTTAATCTCTAATAAGGAATCAAGACCTAGTAGTCTTAATGCTTAGTTATTCTATAAAATATGGCAATACATAAGGACATCAATAAAGGCAGTGTTAGAATTCTTTAACTAAGGGAGAATGTTGAGGGAAATGAATAAGATATTTATTTGCCTTATTTATAAGGTACAATCCCCTAACTATAATAAGGATTATCCAATTGTAATACCATCTATAAAGTCATTTCAAAGCTCATTGAGGATAGATTTAAAACTATTATTAATCTTTTGGCTAATCCTTTGCAAAGAGCTTTTATAAAAGGCAGATTAATAGGAGATAACATCTTATTAGTTTAAGATCTCTTTAAGAACTATAATAGGAAACATACAAGCAAAAATTATGCTGTTAAAACGGAATTACACAAGGAATTTGTTTCCCTTAATTGGACTTTGTACTAAACACTGTGCAATTTTTTGTTTTCCCCTTTATTTTTATAGATTGGATACCTTAATGTTTGACCACTATCTCCTTTGGCACCTTAGTCAACGGAGAGACGACCAAACTCATCAAAGGAGTTAGAGATTTTAGGCAAAGGGGACCCTCTTTCCCCTTACTTATTTACCTTAAGTATGAAAGTCTTAATCAGGATTACTTAAAATGTGATTAGCCAAAAAAAGAACTTCAAATTTCACTCCAAATGCAATAACATATGTAGAACAATTCTATCATTTGAAAATGATCTAATCCTTTTCTTTAAAGCTAATCCTAACTCATTAAATTCACTTATAATAGCTCTATATAACTCAACAAAGTAAAGAGCCATCTTTTCATTTCCTCTAGAGATAGTGAAACTACCAATTAGTTGGAATGCATTATAGGTTTGAAAGTTTCAATCCCTCTCTTATATGTCTTGGCATTCTAGATTTTATTAAGAGAACAACATTTAATAAATTCAAACCTATCATTGATATAATCAACTTAAGAAACACAAGTTGGTGTTATAAAAGTCTTTCCATAGCAGGTAAAGTGTAGCTACTGATTTCTATGATAAATATTATCCACATGGTCTGGTCCTCAAATATTTGGCTCCCTAAGAGCATTAGCAAGAAAATGAAATATCTCCTAAGAATATTTATTTATTCTGGGAATACCATAAGTAACTTTTTGGAAAAAGTTAAATGGAACGATCTATATTTACCTAAGGATCGAGGACCGGAGATCTTGCATATAAAAACCACTAACCAGGTGCAAATTAATAAGAGAATTTGGTGGATTCTTAATGATAAAAACTCTCTTTGGATAAACTAGATATAAGCATCCTATAAAAAACTAGAACTTCTAGTTTTTAAATCTAAATAATAATGCATCATGGACAATGTTCCATATTTTTAAGCTCAGAGAGAAGAATAAGTTAGAGATCTCTTATAAGCTAAATGATAGAACTTCTACATCTTTGTGGCATGATAATTGGTCAATGATAGACCCTTTAAGTATAGTTAAGGATTTTCCCCCCTCTCTTTTAAGTGTGATAGCTAATAATGCCACAGTTAAACAGGCTTTATCTATAAATATATTGTCGTTCTCCATCATTTTGCTCCCTCTAGACCCGAACTATTAGTTAATTATAGGTTAGCAGAACGTTATCAAATGGAAAAGCAATCATTTGGAGTACAATCATACAATTGTTCAATAGGATTGCTCCTACAATCAGTTAGCCAGACTTCATTGATTAATGTTATTGAAACTAGAGGAGAAAAAAGGTGAGATTGGTTAATCTTCTAGCTAGCATTCAGTAGCACTATTTATGGGTTATAGATAGAAAGGAATAAAAGAATCCTTCAAAAGAAATTTTCAAAGGAACAAAGCTTCCTTAGTTCAATCTTTCAATTCATTAGAAAATAGATAATAGCTCATTAATTATATCTAGTTTGTAGTCAGGCGTAAGAAACAAATTGTAAATTATCCCTTAAAAGTTAGTTCACCCTAGAGATAACATATTTAGATGGTTCATAAAGGTTCAGGGCATTTGTTAGCTCACTAATATGCATATTAAGGTTAATTTATTATACATGTTATTAGGCGGATATAAAATAAATCCTTATTTTACTTTCAATTTATTAAACAAATTAACATATGGAAAATAAGGGTCGATCTTATGAAGAAAGTTAATTTACTAATTTGGTTTATTTGTTATAATGCTTTTAATTAAAAATGTTCCAACGAATCAATCTATTTTTTTAAAGAGATAATTACGTCCTCGTAATTTCTCTCATACCAAAGGAATTTCATAATAAAATATGAATATCTTTAATGCTCTTGTAGTGTCCTCTGTAACCACATTAGTAAGATACACTATTAAAACTTAACAAAATGAATGTATGACACATTTTTAAAAAAATCATTAAACCAATATTCAAAAAGCCGATAAATTATTTTATAACTTAATAAAAATCAACGTAGAACTCAAAATAGCCAGCATTAATCATAAAGCATGAAATATGAAAATTTCTTACTTCAACATAAAAAAAGTACAATCTAATTTAATGAACACATAAATTATTAATTCACCATTTAAATGCCAGCAAATTTCGTTATGTCATACACGTAATCTTAAAACTTGAAACAAAGAAATACATGAAAACTAAAAATTAAAACCTCTAAATTACTTCCAAACTAAATCCAATTTGGTTAGATTGGTTTACAACTTTAGGTAATTTATAGGATAAGTCAAATCATAGGTAAAATAAGAAGTATGTATTTAAACATTTTCTTTCATAAAATTAAAACAAATCTTAACAAAAATCTAGAATATTCTTCTCAACTTTGAAAACATTTAGAAAACTCATCGTTCTTCATCTAAATTCTTCATTTTGTTCTGAATCAATTATTTTGTTCCATTTTAAACTTCAATGTAAGCAATTTGCAATAAGTTCAAAACTTATGAATTAATCTAAAATAAATGCACATATATAAAAAAGGGGGTTTACGAATTTTGAATTGAACATAATCAAAATAAACAACTTCTAAATTTATTCTAACTTAATCTAATATGTACAAGTGGACAAAGAATGCTTTAATTTCAGTTTAGCCATGCAATTTGATATACTTAGATCCTCTGAGTTATTTAATAGGTTAAGCATAGAAAACTAACTAACTGGCTCCTACTTGTCTCCCTTGAATTTATAGAATTAAACTAGTTCAATCCCAACTCAAAGAACATTATGAACTAAGAGATACATCCAACCACCAATAATTTATTCGAAGAACAAATAAATTCCAACTTGTACAACGTGTTATGAATTAATGATTTAAGTATCACATTGACATAATCAAGGACTTCTCCAATCATATAAAAACACATGAATTAGAAATCAAAGAATTCATACATTGTATAAATATTAAATTAACTCGGTAATAAGTCAACTAATTCAAAAAATTAATAATCCAAATATTTAAAGTTCATCTCTAAACTAAATTTAACAAATAGAATCAACTAAGCATAAGAAATCATAAAAGAATAGTGGAGAAGTTTTAAAAAACTCATTCAATTTTTTCTACCTTCACAGACCTTGGATCAACCCTAAAGGTATGGAATTTCTTCCTTCACCAATCATGAACCAACTTGATCTTAGTGGTTTGTGGCTTTCTGAACACTCCCACACCTCCTCGTGTTGGCTCCTTACTTTAATCACCTTTGACAAATGAAAAATCCTCTTTGAAATCTCACCTTTGCATGGATTATTTGTTACTTTCTCCTCCCATGCTACTGCCTTTTTATAGACTCACGAAAAACACCCCAGCTGCCACACATTGTTGAAATCTCCCTGACTTTCCTCTTATCCCTTCCATTTTGAAGAGATTTGATGTAGATATCATCAGGTTTATGTTGATTTACGCCTGGCGTTTTGTTCCTTCTACCACAATTTAGATTATCTCCCGCTACCGTGTCGTTTTGTAGGGTCTTTGTATGCTGCGTTGCATTTCCTTTTCTATTTATTTCTGCTGCATTTTTTGAGACTAGAGTGCTTGCTGTACTATGCATTTTTTCCCTCTAGCTGCTAAATTTTGCTACTATTTTGGCATTTTATCTAGCTTATTTCTAATGGTAAAATGGGTTAGTTTTGGGTTGTTTTTTATTTGCTTCATTATTTTAAGTCCATCAAACATATAAGAAAATATTTAATACAAATTATATATATATATATATAGAAATAAAATAAAAATTAAATAAATTGAATAATTAATAAGAAAATGCAATAATTTAACCCAAATTTGCTATGTAAATAATATAAAAGAAGGGTGTAAAATATGCTATAATTTTTACTTATCAATTTAATCTCTAGTTTACTGATAGCTAATGTTGTTCCTTAAGATGTATAGAAAGAAACGGATGATCTTTAACAAGCTCTCTACATTGAGATTCATTCTTGATGCTTGCTCTAAATGTTTCTCTTTTTGTTGCTTATTAGTTGTTTCCTCCTTGATAGTAGGTATTTCTTAGTAGCTTTGGCTATTGCTAGTGCTTTTCTTAATAATTTTGACTATTTCATTTTCTTTTTACTAAACTCTTAAGTTTGTTTTTAATATATTCTTTACTTTTTAGAAAAATTACATAAAAAATGAAGTTAAAGACATTTGTTGGATAGCAAGGCAAATAGAGTGTTTTGTCATGCATCATTTTTAACGTGAAAAAAGGTTCTTAAGTGCAAACTCATCGAAGACTAATTTTTAAAACTTCTTATAGGGGAATCCCACCAACTGTAGTAAAGGTTGCTTGAGCTTGTACATTGTACTTACTCCTCTATTGTATTTCTAATAAAAAATTATAATATTTCTTTAAGGCAAATGTGTTATATTGTATTTCCTTTATTACTTATTAATGTGAGAAATATCATTCTTATGAATTTACTATTCTAGGTTAGAACTAGTTGAGAAGATATTTTGTCAGGTTTTATGTGAATGAAACACTTTGAACATAAATTTTTTTGTAAATTTATAATTTTATGTCAAATATAATTTCATATTTTAAAATAATTATCAAAATTTTTAGTATAACAATTTAAATGAAATGGTTTATTTAATTAATGTTAAGACTCAATCAAGTAGCCTAAGATTGGTCATCATTTGTAGTTACTAACTATTACTTCAGCATGTTCTAAAAGATGTAATAGTGATAAGGACAGTTATGAAATCTCATAATAAAATGGTAAATGAGTAAATTTGTATCACATCACCATTATCTTCCTCATCTCCATCTTCAATTTCTCTCTAAGAGAATCTTAACGTAAAGAACCCAAATCTCTATTAAATCTCCTTACATACTTTTCAAACTTTTGTACAACAAGGTAGCTAATGTATGATGTTTCCTTTTCCTCTCTTTCTATAGTATTAAACATGACTACATGAACATATTATTAATTGTGGGAAAAAAGAAGTTTTAAGTTGTTGATGTCCTTTTTGCCAACAATAGATAATCTTAACAACAACAACAGACTATCCTAAATAAGGGCCATTTTGCCACTAATAGGTAATCCTGAAACTTCAACCATATCAATTCACTTCAAATCCATTTCATTTAAAATTTAGGATTGAGTTATATGTAGTTTACTTTAGTATGTGTAATTACAACTTTTAACATATATTGATATGTTAGGGTTGGTAAACCCCTCTATAAGTGTCCTAAGCTTGACCTGAAGCCCAATTAAGTATGGCTCATACTGCTTAAACTAGAGTTTGAATGGATTTTAAATAGCCTAAAGCTCACCTGAACTCGAATCGCCTAACTCCTAACTTGACTAAATCTGAGTTAACCAGACCCATATTTGATCCATCCTTATCATCATCAATATTACTCCTCTCCATCACCAAAGATCTAAACTTTCCACCTTAAACACTAATAATTTTTTAATAAAATCAACCAATATATTTATATGTGCTATTTGTTAGCACTTAAAGGAGCCTGGTGGCAAGCGAATTGACAATAACTTATAGAACAAATAAGGGAGAAAGTGAATTAGAGGAGGAAGAAAGTGAACCAAAAGAAAGAGAACAAAGATGGAGAATAAAACATGGAATAGGTAATGAAGATATGAATAGAGATAGAGAAAATAAACTAGAAGAAAAGATAGAATAGTGGAGGAAGCAACAAAGAAGTAGAAGGAAATCAAAAACCATATTTTTATATATAATCAAGATTCCAGTCAGGTTGGGCTTAGGCAAGTTGGGGCCTTTTTGCCATCTCTATATGTATTATATTATCTAGTGGTATAGTTTACGGTGGTTGTAATAAAATATAAGGTTTATGTTGTGGATTATTGATTAACAATCAATATAAGAATTATGTTATGGTATTGTTATCATATTTTTTATTACTGACAAGCTGAGTTTCCATAAAAATGATTTTGTTGGCAAGGAAAAATGAGTTGTGAAAATTATATAATGTTGTTATCCGTATTTATTAATACAAATTTCCTAATAAAATATTCTAAGAAAAAAATTAAAAAACCTTAAGTCTAATGTTTAAATACCACATCTTTAGATTTCAAAAATCATAAAGATTCCTTAAAAATAATACCACCACCATGTAAAGAAATTCATATAAAGAAAATATGGAAAAGTATCATGACTTAGCTCCTTATATATTAACCCTAACTTTAATATGTGAATGTCCCAACTTTAATATATGAATATCAAGACTAAATGCATATAATACCAACCATATGTACCAAAAAATATTATCAATCATTAAAATAAGTATCACATATACTTTAAAATATGCATACTATAAATGAGTACCAAAAGTACCCTACCTCAATACAAACTATACTTGTACTCTATATATCCAATACTATGCTTGTGTATAAAAACATACCATCATTCAATGCAAATAAGTAACATATATACTTTAAAATGATAATATAGTGATTGAGTGGAAAAAACCATGCCTCAATGCAAACTATACTAGGAGTTACTACATTCAATACACACTATACTATGACTATACATATTCCAAACCATATGTAATTACAAAAAAAAAATACCACCATTTATTATATATAAGTAACACCTAAATTTTAAAATTGGAATGAAATGACTAGGTGCAAAGAGTATCATGCCTCAATATAAATTATATCATCACTTGGTATATTCAACACTACTGTTATGTATAAAACTTACTATAACACGTTTAAATAAGACCTTAAGTGGAAAATGAAAATATCATGATTGAGTACAAATAATACTCATTATAAATCTACATTATATTATAACTATATAGATTTTATACCACATGTATCTACAAAAAATATTTCCATTAATTACATATATAAGTAACAACTACACTTTAAAATGGGAATAAAACGGCTGAGTGTAGAGAATATTATATCATAATATCAAATTATACAAAAAAATAGTATATATCGTACCACCTCTATATACAAAAATTACCGTGACATATTAAAACTAAGTAACACATTTAGTTAAAAATGGTAATATCATAATGGAATACAAAAAATGTCAGACATTAATGAACAATATTATATGACAATTTACGTCATATAATATGCACATTTACAAAAGGTACCGTAATTTATTACAAATAGGTAACACCTACATTTATCTAAAGGTGAACTGTGAAGGACAACAAATATTACACAATCGAGTACCAAACTATTTCTATTTAAGATTTTGTTGGAAATGGTTAACTATATGCCCATATAGTCAACCATGTTATTTTTAGAATTTTAGAAGAGATAATATGAAGGACACATATTTCTATATGTTCATGTACCAAACAATTTACATTTATGTTTTTATTGGATATAGTTAACTAGATGTTCGTGTAGTCAATCATGTTTGTTAGAATTTTTAAAAGGATAATATGAGGAAATTGATTGCTTCATACCCAAATACCAAATTGGGTTGATTTAAGATTTATAAGAAATGATTAACTACAAGATTGTGTAATCAATCATATTCTTATTTGAATTATTACAATGATATTGTAAAAAATATAGATTATTCACACTTATGTAACAAAGCGTGTCTAAAATTTTTTTATGTTGGATATAATTAAATATGCAATCGTATGGTCAAACATGTTCTTGTTACAATTTTTTAAGGGGAACTGATAAGGAAATGAATTGTTACATGACCTTTATACCAAACTTTGTCCCTTATTACAATTCACATTTTTAGGGTAATAAAGTAATCTTCTTTATCTAAAGCTTCCTTGAGAAGTTTTGAATAACTGCCTCTCTCCCAGACCCCAACCCCAACACTATGTAGCAACTTATTCTTTAATTTCTTAGCGTTGAGTAGAATTAAAGACCAAATAACTCAAATCTTTCTTAGTTATTTAAACCCATTGCATTTTAAATGCCTCTATAGTGAAAAATTGAGAAATAGATATAGTAAGAAGATAATTTCGCTCCCATCTTCCTTTTGTCTATTTGGAGCTTACTCAATTTAGACCTATTTCTTTTACAATTTTTAGATCTAATTCTTTTAAAATTTTATCCATTTTTTATTTATAAGGTCTAATAATTGCATTGTTTCCTCCTACTTTTGTTCTTATAATTTATAATTTTGAATTACAGGGACAATATTAGTGATGATTTCTTTTAATTGATTTTCTATACATATGTGTTTATAAATTAATTCTGATTGTTGTTTTCCAATACTCACAAGGTGTTTTTAATATGTTCTGTTAATTTGTTTAATTGGTTTTTTTTTTATATAATTTTTATTTCTTTATTTATTTTTTGTTCAGAATTAATTTCTTCTCTTTCAATGGAAATTTTAGGTTCGGTAATTCTGATGGGTTTGTCTAATGTTATTCATGGTTCTGTAAATCTAATAGGTCTTTCTAATCTCAACGATTGTGAATGTAACAAAGTTTTATTATTTAAAAGTCTATCTTGAGATAAAGATAGTCTAGGGATAGATATTTCTAATAATTTTATTGGATATTTTATTTTTAAGTAGTTGTCATAAAGTCGTTATGAGGTTTAGTACTTACTTTTGCTACATCATTAAAGAGGTGATCTATATAAATTTTATCCGTATTTTTAAATTCAATGCTATGATGTAAGTTAGTTAGAGCATAACTAATTTGATAAGTGATTGAAAAAGGATACTGTCCAATAGTCATTAATTGTTCGTGATAAAATTTATAGGCAAAGGCAATTGTAATAGTTTCATCTAAGTTATGTGACTTTAAAAGAATTCCTAATTTTAATCAAGTTTTAAATTTTATTTTTCCATAGGCTAGATTACCGTTCATAATTCCGATTACTTGATCATTTAAATTAGTCATTCGTTCATCGATAATAGCCATTCTTATAGGGAATCAATTCCTTCTTGAAAAGTAGATTTTAATAAAATTTGAATTGTAGATAAATGAATATAACCTATTTTGTGTCTTTTTTCTTCAGGATTTTTTTGTAATTGTTTATAAATTTGTTCTTGATCTATTAAGTTAAATCGGATATGCCCATTACATTGATCTATTCTGATAGGAGTTTCATGAATTAATTTTCCATAATAAATAATATTTTTTCTATTAATGAGATTTTTAACGAGAGAATTAGTGATATCTTGTCCGATTTTTAGATTTAATTGAGTTTTTGCAATTTGTTTTTGTTTTTTATCTGATAATAAATTATTGATATGAAATCTTCCATTTGACTCTGTTAATTCTAAAGTGTCTATGTCTAATATATTTTCTGTTATGGATTCAGATTCAGATATATTAGTTATTTCAGACATATTAATGATTATTATACAAAACTTATTTCTGTTTGAGAATTGGTTCTCTCTATTTTGTAATTCTTGATTATATTCTTGACAAAAGTTATAAGCTTTGTCAAGTCGTTCCTTAATAGGTTTTAATCCATCATTATTTATAAAAAATTGTAAATAATTATATCGTTCTTCGTAATGTTCTTTTTCTATTTTATATTGAGATACTATATTATCAAAATACATAATTTCATTAGTTAACTGATTACAGATAAAACAAGTAGTCATATTTACTAGGTAATTACTCATAGATATGAATTTGATAATGTTCTTTAAAATGGTTATATAGTTTTTTTATTTCATCTTTTTCTTAATAATATAGTTCAGTATTATTATTAATTATATTTTGACATGCTTGAAGAGAGTAGTAGAAGCATTAATAGATTGAAGAAATGTATACATTGAAGTAAAAGCTTGAATACATTGTTGGCTAACTTTTAATTTGTTTTCTGTATGTATAATAACTAAGTGAATGGATCTACAAATTTGACAAATAGGCATAATTAAGTAAACATACCAATTTAGTTTGATAAAAAAGGCATATTAAGTAAACATTTAAGAAAAATAGGATGAAAATTATAAAATAAACAATTTGTAAGAAAATTATGAAATGAACTGAATCTAAATAGATGACACAAGTAGTGAAAAATATGATAATGGGAGAAAACGAATGAATAAGAATTAAATAAACATAGACAATAATTGATGAAACTATAAAAACTAAAGAAAACATACCTTGAAGTCTCTTTTCCTTTTGATAACCAATATCTGTAAGTGGGAGTAGGATTTTGAGAGGGAAGATATTTAACTTAAGCGTTTATTTTTTCATACCTCAATGAGGCGTAGTTCGTTACATTATATAGATAGAACACACATAGCTAACACAAGAATGGGTGGCCAACAAAAGAAAAAGATAAAAGCTAACAAAAGATAAAGTAGGTGGCTGACAAATGGCCTAAATAATTAAAGAGAGATGGCCAATGTGGGCCTACATTGCTTTGTGTTTATTCTTCAATAATTACATCTTTTGAAGAGTTGTCATCAATGGTTTTGTCAGGTTATGATGTAGAGGGGCATTGTGGACAGTGATGTTAAGGATAGAGCTTTAATTGTTGACAAACAGCATGTTGCCATTGGTCTGATAAGCTAGTGAATAAAGTAGAAAAAGCTACTTCGGACTGCTTTAATAATTGAAGTGCTTCTAGTGAAATAGATGACTTGTATGCTGAAGTCACAATGATGTTCGGTCCTCGATAGTTAATTTTGATTACAGATTCTGGGTTTATCTTTAAATATTATTAATAGACACCTTCAATACAATTGAGGTTAAATTGGTTGATTATATCCCAGTTGAATTCATACTTTGGTGGTGTGACTATAGGTGGATACATGCCATTGCTAATTCCAATTTGGACATAAGCAATTCGTGGTAATTATACTTCTGTTTCTTTCAAAGTTTCAGCTTGTTTAAAGATGGGATAAGTACTGAATACTTTGATAAATACTTCACGGTCTTTAGCAAATCGTTCTTTATAATTTTTGATAGCCAGAATGAATCCAGCTGGAAACTCAGAAAGAGTATTTAAAGAGGTAAGGTAGATTGTGTCTACAAGACCACTTTGAAAAAAGAGATAAGTGGTGAGAGGATCTGCATAAGGAAAAATGATTGCTTTAGGTTCATATCATCCACTATTTTGTGGATAATATTGAAGAAAAATTTGGGCTTCAGTCCATTCATTTAGGGCTTGAAAACATTCATAAAAACTTTCTAAAGTTATTTTCTTCATTTCATCTTTGAGTGCACGGGTAGGGACTGCATTGATTATGTCAAGATTGATATGTTTTCCTAATGAGGTCATTTTAGAAATGGTTGGTTGTTTTTCAAGTGCTTGTTTATATTGAGGTTTTAATGAAGGTTCTCTCAAGTTAGCTAAGGCTTTTTCGGCTTCAGACTGGTTTGGGTAACTTCAGTGAATTATAGATGGCTTGTTTGTGATGTGAATGGCGACTTTACGCCATTCGTTGTATATACCTGCCATGGGTCCATTAAATATGACATCACTTTGTCTTCTTTGTGGTCTTGTTTCTTTTGAGATAAAGGTGTAGTGTTTAAAGGAATGGTTTCGGAAGAAGGAGGTACCAATGTTTGGGTTATTTGTTGGGGAGTTATTGGTTGAATATTGGGAACTGCTTCAACAGAAGACTGTTGTTTTTCTAAAAGGGTGATGGTTGATCGTAATTGATTTATTTCTTTGGTGACAATACTTGTTGTTGTAAATTTAACAGTTTTGCTTCCTTTTTTCCGAGTGAATCCTTGAGACTTAATATGGTTGCTTCCATTCTCTTGTTAGTATATCTGCAAGACTATTAATAGAAGACTTGATATATTTAATTTGAAAAGTATATTGACTTAATTCAAGCTGCCATCTAATCAATCTTTCCTTGATTATGATTAGCTTTAATATTATATTTAATAAATCCACATAAATACTTTGAGTCTGTTTGAATTTGAAATTCAATAGGTAATAAATCAACTCTTCATTTTTGTAGAGTTTTAACACATGTAAGTGTTTCCTTTTCATGAATAGGATAGGTACTTTCACTGGGAATTAAAGTCACATTGATATAGTTGCATAAAAGATGTTTCCTTGAATTGGGTGGTTGTGCCAAAAGGCAACCTGCCTATGTATCCATACTTGCATCAATTTGTACGATTAATTTATCTTTAGTATTGTAATTATATAATGCTGGTAATTCTTTACAGAGAGATTTTAATGATTTAACGGCTTGAGTATCATCTTCAGTCCAAGACCATGAGGTTTTGTACTACACTTAAGTTGTAATTGTTTTCGTGCTTTTGCTAAATCTTGATTTAATAATCCTAAAATCTTTGAACTTCTTTTACATTTTTAATGTATCTGGAAATTGATATAATTTTTCAAGAATATTAGGTTGTAATTTAAGAAACCCGTTATAAAATTTGATTCCTAAATATTCGATGTTTGTTTGAGCTAATTTGATTTTCTTTTTACTTAAAATTAATCCGTGTTGCTGACATTTAATTAAAACTTGTTTGACTTTTTGTAAATGGTCATCTTTAGAATTATTTGAAAAAATAATGATATCATCTATATATGCTAATGAAAACTCTTCTAATGTTTCTAAAACGTTATCCATAAATCTTTGATAAATTCCAGGGGCTTGTTTTAATCCAAAAAATAATACGTTCCATTGATAATGTTTTTGTGGTGGACAAGTAAAGGTTAGTGGTTTTGTATTTTCATGTAGTCTTAATTGCCAGTATCCTGATTTTGCATCTAATGTCGTAAACTAATTATGGCCTTTTAATTTATTAAGGATATAATCTTTTCTAGGTAATTTATAAACATCTCCTATTATTGCTTCGTTGAATTTTTTATAGTTAATTACGATTCTTCTTTTTCCTCTTTTTTGTTCAGAGTGATTATTAACATAAAAAGTGGGTGCTGAGTGTTTACTTATAATGGATGAGATTAATTGTTTTTGTAATAATTCAGAACATTCAATAATAAATTCTTTTACATCTTGTTTGTGTATGATATATTATTTTTTATATTTATTTCTTGTAAAGGATCTTTTAATTTTTTTCAATTAATTGATTATTAGTATTTTTTAAAGGATCTAGTAGGTTTTCGCTACAAACTCGATCAATTAGTGTTTCAATTTCATTTTGTAAAGTTAAATTATTTTGAAGAGAAAATTTTAATTGGTTAAGTTTTTCAGTTATAAGTTGTAAGGTTTTATAATAAGTTGTATGATATATCAGGATTTTTAGAATGATGGATTGTTTATTTAGTGAATTGATTATTGGAGTTTTTATAGTTATATAATGTAGATATTGACAAAAAGGATTATATAGTTTAAGAAAGTTATTTCCTAGAATTAATGGTAATCCTTACTCTTGTTTATATATTGATGGTATCATAAACGTATAATTTTCTATAATAATATTATTATAATGCCTTACATACCAAATAGACTTAACATTACCATCTGTTATTTTTATTTGTAATGGTTTCTCTAATTTTTCCCAATTATTTAATAATGTTTTAGTAGCTATACAAATAGTAGCTTCTGTATCTATATATGCATTTACTTTTTTATTCTAAACTGTCACTTGAATAAATGTTGTATTTGGATTTGGTTGTTGAATCTGAATTTTGGTATTCATAACCATATAAAGAGTTAATAGTTGAATCTGTTTTATATTCGGATTCTATAGGTTCTAAGTTATACTGGAATGCTAAATTTAAGATATTAATTCTTTCTTTATATTTATTTGTATTTCTTTTTGGACATTCATTGGCATAGTGTCCTTCCTCTTTACATAACCAACATTTACAAGTTTTCTTTCCTTAAGGACAATAATTTTTCTTCGGGTTTATTTGTCTATAGTTTTTTCGTCTAAAAAACTTTTTATATGGTTTAAATGGGAATTTTCTAGGATATTTTCTTTTTGGATTTTTTTCCATGTATATTGTTTATACTTGGGGAATTTTGAATATTGTCTTTGTTTTTGATAAGTAGTAAAGTCACATCCATGTTGTTGTGGAACTTCTGAATATTTAGAACAACATAATTGAATATCTTTATGTCGTAATTTTTTATGTAATTTTGCTTCTAAACATTTTTGCGATAATACTTCTTTTGAAATGGAAATAGAACCACCTAGGTTATAAGCGAATAAATTAGCATTTTGTTTTACTAAAAATAATTCTTCGACGGTTTTATTGATTGGATAAGGTAATTTTTGAATAAATATTTGTATATACATTTCTTGTTATGTGCAAGTTAATTTATAATAATATTTTTTAAATTCACAAATATATTCTTCTAGATAACAGATATCACATATGCGTATATTATTCAGGTGCCATAGGGCATTTTTTCTTTCTTCATTTTCAATTTCTTGTTTATAAGATGTTATATCCCTACCAATAAATTCTTTATAAATTTCATTGATAACTACTTGAAAGGCTTTTATGGGTTCAAGGGCATTTAGAAATTCAGTAGTGTTTTTTATTCGTATTTCATTGTCTAATAAGAAATTTAATACAATACTAGTAGTTTTATAGGTAATAAAATTCCATAAAGTACTTATATTTGTTAATCCATCAAAAGGTTTTTCTAGTTGTATGACTAATGCTAATTTACTAGACCTTTCTAATAATAATTTTCTAGTGATATTACACAGTCTAGATTTAAAATTCCATCGGGTCCTAATGTTATATGTTTTGGAGTATATTCTGTAGGAAATTTTTGGATTTTATATTTCAAGTGCTCATTAATTTTCTTTACTAGATATATCATAATATGGAAAACAATCTAGCACTTTACCTTCTCTTTTTGTTTTTTCCTAATTATTCTAGATTTAGGGAGACTTCCTAGTCATTGGTGTATGAATCCCAAAATTCACCTATAAGGAATAAAGAACACAAACTGAGTAAGTACAAAGTGAAAAAACCACAAAAATGTTCTAATAAAAGCAAAAATATACGAACTAATTGAGGTTTCTATTCTCAAAACATATTTTCTACATTGAAAACCTTACTCATATATCAACTAAATTTCCTAATTTGGTTAATCAATAGAAAATATGTAATATCCTGCCTCCTAAAATTGTTAAGAGATTGAACTGTCATTGCAAGATTGTATATACACTCAATTGACATGTTCCAGGGTAGGAAAGGTTTTTACTGATCATGATGTAATTGTGTGTTGATTTTGTCTTGAATTTTGTTTTGATGGATTATAATTAGTGGATTGAGAATTTATTGTTACAATTGAGTAATTGATGAGGTGATATGTGCATCTAGTTTAAGAAAAAATGTTACAGAGCAAGACAAATTTATCTATGGGAATTTAGGTTGATTAGACCTATGAAATGGTGACATGTGGCATTGGGAATAAGTGACAAATGGCTCAGTCAAATGGATGACAAGTGGCTTGAGTATAATTGTGACAAGTGGCCCTTTAAGTTTGTGACAAATGGCACTTTAGACTTGTGACTGTCGCTCAATAGAATGGTGATATGTGTAGCCTTACAATGGTGACATGTGTAGCTTTACAATTGGTGGCATGTGTAGCCTTACAATTGGTGAAATGTGTAGCCTTACAAGTAGTGACATATAGAAGCTTAAAATGAGTGAAATGTGGAGCCTAAAGTAAGTGACATATGGGCCAATAGAAGGATAGCATATGTACCAATAGAATGGTGACACGTGGACCAATGGAATAGTGACACATGGATTAGTTTGACCTTCTTGAATTTTCTGGAGAAAATAGATGAAAAGGCAATAGAAGTAAGAGTGAAGGTCTGCCATAAGGTTAGAAGAGGAAGAAAAACGAAAATGAGAAGAGAAGGAGAGAAAAAGGGGAAGATAAGAGGAGAAGGAAAGAAGTTATCAAGGTAAGTTGAAATTCTGGTTTCAATATCATCTTTCTCTTTCTCTATGTCTTTCATATTCTTAAAGCACGAATTTGAAGAAACTTAAAGAATGAAAGTTGTAAATATAGTATTAACTTGACCTCTGTGAAAGTGGCTTGAGAAAATAGTGACTAGAGTTCGAGTTATGCTTGTTTCCCTAATATTGCCTGTGATAGACCCCTGTGCAGGAACCTTGTATTATTTCCTGATTTTTGAGGACCTTAGAGTCCGAATTAGTGAAAGTATAAAACATGAAAAATGATTATTGATGTCTTATTAATGCTTCTGTGAAACGGTTTTGTTAGGAGATGTATTGGTGATGATTTATTGAGGTTTAAGTATTAGTTTCCAGTCTGTTTCTTACCAGAAACAGGACATAATTCGGATGGAGATTATATTTTAAAGTGAGATACATTTTGTGTAATTTTTGGATATATTAAGACTAATGGAAGTCTAGTTTCGAGGGGGCACAAGAATCATGACATTTGGATTTTTTAGAGATAGTTATGATTAAAAGAAGACAGCTTGTTCATAAAGGAAGGTTTAGGTAAGTTTTGTCTCATCTTTCTCTACATTATGATTTTGATTTTGGTGTTAAGATATGTTATTCTCCATGCTCGAATATACATGAAATATGGTTTAGATGAATGAAATGACTCATGGAGAAGCTCCCTTAAGTCAAAACTGAAATGCCCTCTCTTTGGTGAAAGTTGTGAATTTTTGGATATCTTTTGGAATTGATGATTTAAATAAATTTTATGGTGTTAATTGTACACGTATAATGTGAATTGATGATGAACAATGAAGAAGAATTATGTTGGGTAGGCTTGGTCGAAATGATGGAAGAAGGAATGGATTAATGTGATGAGTTGTGTAATTATGATAAATGTAGCTTAAATGAAGGGAATTGGATTGAATGGAGTGGTGAAATGTGTCATTGTTTGGAAGTGTTTACTATATAACAAGATAGGAGCATGAATTATTATGATAAAGTCTTAAAAATGTGACTTGAAAGTCGTGCACATTAGGTGTTTGATAAAATGTCCTAGTGAACTTAGCTTAGGATTTAAGTATTTGTAATGATATACATTTGAAAGCGGCTTTCATGTTTACTTAGAGTAAACTTGAATTGTTGCTTAGATTGATGAATAATGGCCTAATGTGCTTGGACGAAAAATGTACTTCATTAGGTTTTGAAATAAGTAAGTATTGGATTAAAGGTATTAAATGCCTTATAATTGTAAAAGAAAAGCTAATGTGAATAGTAAGGAAGTAACCATGTGACGAGTTTAATGGTCAAATCCTATAGCTTAAAGAGAGTGATATTATGTTTTATACACTTATGTGATGATGTATACATATGACATTTATGTTTGAGTAGTAAATACATTGCATATTTTTTTATGTATAAAGGCTCAGGAGTTGTGAATCAAGGAGCTTGTACTGAGGATTGTAGAAGTTAAGGGAGTGTACATCTTCTTTTGAGGTGACTTAGGGAACCATATTTCTCATATGGGATTAGATCACTCTAAGACATATATGATAACTTGTATGTGAATTTTGAACCTAGGTAATGCACAGTAGAATTGAATCTCAAATAGATGTTGATATGCTTATGTATTTACGAAACGACACTGTTTTGAACAACTTTGCATTTGGAGTGCAAAAGATGACTTTTATTGAATGAAATAATGTTTTGGAATTTAAATTTGCATAATCGAGTCATATATGCTGCATGTTTTTGTTCTCTTTTGGCTTAGAGCCATGACAAGGTTTCATTTTATCGATTGGACCGATAAATAAAGGCATGGTGTCTTACTTGATTTTTGTACTTAATATTTTTATATATTATTTTTGTGATTGGTAAGGAAACGATTGGTCAATCGTGTGCTAGGCACAACTAATTAAGCGACCCATGTACCCTTGTCGCTAGTACATAAAAGTCAAGTCCCCATATCGACACCTTTCTACGAAATTTGCTGGTGATTCCACACCTAGGGTTTGGACATCAACGAGGTCATCACCTAGGGTCATAACGCTCTTGTCGACTGTAGTCCGGACTCACCACGAATGAAAGTCAAGCCAACACCGAGGATCGGTGGGTGTGCACACTAGTTTAACCGACTAAAGGTGTCACACATGATTGTTTTGTCTTATTCTGGGATTTATTTTCTGACGAGATTTGATTTATATATATGATATTTTTTTCTTTTGTGTACTAGAATTGGAACCTACGTTCACCCGATGAGTGATTAATAGACTAGGCCTATATGGTTCCTTACCAGTATACGTTGAGTCATAGGCTAGGCCTATGTATTCCTATGTAATGTATGTTCACCTCATAGGTTATTTATACTGTCTGGGTGTGTATCGAGTTCTATTTGCGATATATGCTTTTCCTGCTCACTGAATACATAGCGTACTCACCCCCTCTGCCTTCCAACCATGCAGGTTAATTTAGTAAGCTTGAAGCTCTGAGTGGATCGTGCGATCTTTTGACATTTTCAGAGTATTACCGCACGTGGGTAGTTTTTGTTTTGTACTTTAGTTATATAGTGGCTCATGAACTATTTTTTTGCTGTATTAAGTTGGTTATGTTGATATGTTTTATGATTTTATAAATTAACTCTTGACTGTCTTGAAGTTTGTAAAAGACCTATGTATGAACTTGATACTGTTGTTGAGATTGTTTTGAGTGAACTTTAAAGTCCTGAAGTTGTGGTAAAATGTTTGATGTGAATACAAAAGTGTGTTCAAAATTGTTTGTAGGTATTTGATTGAGTTTTTGGGATTTTTAAAATATAGCTGTTGTACTGTCCAAATTTTTCAAAAAAAAAGAAAAAAAAGGAGGAAGATGTTCAGTTAGCCTTGCATAGTCGGATTAAGAATACCATGAGTGTCCTTAACTCAATTATACGATAGTTGTCATGGGCCCGATGTGGTATCGGGTCGTGACAATTAAATTGGTATCAGAGCTTGATTTTTAAGTTTTCAAAAGTGTTATTTCTGTTTTTAAAACGTTGATAAGCCTTCGGGGTCTAGTATGGGTGTCGAAAGTCTTTGGTTGAGAAGTTGGGTCTCGGATCGTTAAGTTGACGTCCTTAACGGTAGGATGATTTTGACCTCGGCGGGAGTGCTTGTCGACATTCCTTGGAGTGTTTGGGATATCGAATAAGCTAGGCTTAGTTCAATCTATTTTATTAAACAATGTCTTTTTCTTTGATTTTATAGAGATAACATTAACCCCATCTATTTGATCAGTCAAGTACGAATTTCAAGGACGAAATTTTTTAAGGGGGAAGAGTTGTAAAATCTGGCCTCCTAAAATTGTTAAGAGATTAAACTATCATTGCAAGATAGTATATACACTCAACTGACATGTTCCGGGGTAGGAAAGATTTTTACTAATCATGATGTAGTTGTGTGTTGATTTTGTCTTGAATTTTGTTTTATGGATTATAATTAGTGGATTGGGAATTTATTGTTACAATTGAGTAATTGATGAGGTGATATATGCATCTAGTTTAAAAAAAATGTTAAAGAGCAAGAAAAAATTATCTATGGGAATTTAGGTTGATTAGGCCTATAAAATGGTGACAAGTGGCATTGGGAATAAGTGACAAATGGCTCAGTCAAATGGATGACAAGTGGCTTGAATATAATTGTGACAAGTGGCCCTTTAAGTTTGTGACAAATGGCACTTTAGACTTGTGACATGTGGAGCAATAGAATGGTGACATGTGTAGCCTTACAAGTAGTGACATATGGAGGCTTAAAATGAGTGAAATGTTGATCCTAAAGTAAGTGACATATGGACCAATAGAATAGTGACATATGGACCAATAGAAGGACAACATATGTACCAATAGCAGGACAACATATGTACCAATAGCATGGTGACACATGGACCAATGGAATGGTGACACGTGGATTAGTTTGACCTTCTTGAATTTTCTAGAGAAAATGGATGAAAAGGCAATAGAAGTAAGAGTGAAAGTCTGCCATAAGGTTAGAAGAGGGAGAAAAATGAAAATGAGAAGAGAAGGAGAGAAAAAGGGGAAGAGAAGAGAAGGAAAGACGTTATCAAGGTAAGTTGAAATTCTGGTTTCAATTTCATCTTTCTCTTTTTATATGTCTTTCATATTCTTAAAGCACGAATTTGAAGAAACTCAAAGAATGAAAGTTGTAGATATAGGTCTTAACTTGACCTCTGTGAAAGTGGCTTGACAAAATAGTGACTAGAGTTCAAGTTATGCTTGTTTTCCTAATACTACCTGTGATAAACCCCTGTGCAGGAACCTTGTATTAGTTGTATAGTGGCTCATGAACTTTTTTTTTGTATTAAGTTGGTTATGTTGATATGCTTTATGATTTTATAAATTAACTCTTGACTGTCTTGAAATTTGTAAAAGACCTATGTATGAACATGATACTATTGTTGACATTGTTTTGAGTGAACTTTGAAGTCCTGAAGTTATGGTAAAATGTTTGATGCAAATATAGAAGTGTGTTTAAAATTATTTGCAAGTATTTGATTAAGCTTTTGGGATTTTTAAAATAAAGTCGTTGTGTTGTCCAAATTTTTAAAAGAAAAAAAAGAGGAAGATGTTCAGTTAGCCTTGCATAGTTAGATTAAGGATACCATGAGTGTCCTTAACTCGGTTATGTGGCGGTTGTCATGGGCCCAATGTGGTACCGGGTCGTGATAAAATAAACACACACTTATAAGAGGCCATGTACAAAAATATACATGAAGGCTAAAATCTACAATTCTATATAAAAATAGTTACAATAAATAACTTAAACTAAAATTAGAGTTGAATAGTTCACCTTACTCATATTAGAAATTTTATGTAAAATCGTAAGTTAGAAATATAAAGGGAAAAATTAAAAACTATAATTAAAGAAAGCAATCATTGGACTGAAACATGTAAGACAACTTAAGGGACATCTAAACATATTTTGACCAAATATAAAGGAAAATACTAGAGAAACTAGGCGACAAACAATAGCGACAATAAAGAGAAAGGTAGGTGCCTACAAGCCAACGAGGGGATTAGTCACTGGGTCTGCCGGTGGATACCCTGGTCAAAGACCAAAGAGAAAGGTGGTAGTGGAAAAGAAATGTAGAGAGGTAACAATGAGAGACAGTGGCATTGACTAAGGCATAGTGATAAAGATGAGAGACACAGTAGGAGTGAGTTAGGGTGGGTCATAGGCGACGTTGTAATTCAAATATCAACAACAACAAAATTGAGGAACATCATTTTAATGTGGAGGAGGTTTGGACTTTAGTCCAAGTTAAGCTATATAGCCCAAGATTTAGCCTAGTTTAAAGCCCAAAAGTTTTAAACAAATTCTTTGCCAATTTAAAGCCAGAGTAATTTAGGTTGAGCCCATCAAATTTGAACCAAGTTCGGCCAAACTCGGGTCCCTTTATCATCTTTGAGTGTGTTCGATAAATATGGTATGTTTGCCAAAATGGATACTATTATGTATGGCTCATATATATATATATATATATGCAACCT
>JAOSBL010000008.1:13062351-13088541 GCA_027568915.1 Erythroxylum roraimae
AAAGTGATTTGAGAGTTAGTGAAATCTCAGAAAGACATCTGAGGACTGGACGTAACCCACGGTTTGGGTTGAACCAGTATAAAAACTACTGTGCCAAACTCTCTCAAACTCTCTCTCTCGTATTCGTGTTTTGCGATATTATTGTTTTACGAAAGTCTTAAAGATTTTTACAACAAACAAAGTATTGTTCTTTTTGAAAGATTTCATAAAGGGGTTTAACGAAAAGTTTACCACAATTCAACTCCCCCTTCTTGTGCATCATTATATCGTTATCAAGTTTGTACTAACGTGTGATTCACTTCATAAGTGACTTAAACTTAACTCAAGTCTTCAGACAACCTTCAAAACCTTCGAGAGTTACTCTTAAGCTTCAGATATTTTACTTCTCTTCGACATTTCTCCTCTGTCTTCTAGATCTGTTGCGATTCAGTATGGATTTATGGAGAATCTCTTGTGATTCTTCACAAGCTTGATGGTTTGTAATTATCTCAAATTTGCCATCGAACAACTATGAGCTATGTTTTATCTTCTCCTTCTTCACTCTTATTTCCAATAAACCTACCATTTGAGGTTTCTTTAGTAGCAAATAATCCTTGATCATTTGTTGTTTTTAGGGCAATTTCATGCCCCTTACATTCTAGTTAACAACCACTAGGGAGAGCTAAGGGGATAAGACCCTTTACCTCTAACTTTTTCCCCTGTTTTCCTCCTAGTTCTCGCACTCAAGGTGTTAATAGGTTCTCCATTGTTACCATTTCTAACATTAGAGAGATTGCAAGTATCATTTAGGTTGTCACTTAGTATCCTCTCATGATCATTGTGATGATTTTCAACTAGGGACTTGATCAACTTTTACACATACTTATGCATCTCTATATGGGTGTTATTATTTCCAGCCAAGAGTGTTC
Organism: Erythroxylum roraimae; assembly: GCA_027568915.1. Classification (NCBI taxonomy): domain Eukaryota; kingdom Viridiplantae; phylum Streptophyta; class Magnoliopsida; order Malpighiales; family Erythroxylaceae; genus Erythroxylum; species Erythroxylum roraimae. The sequence continues at coordinate 13,063,260 of JAOSBL010000008.1, forward strand.
CTTCTTTATCAGCTTGTAAGGATCTTTCCTAGCAGTTGATAATTTCCTCATAATAATCCTTTGTTTGTAAATACCGATATTTTCTAGTTTATTAAAAATAAGATGACGACCTCTTTTTGGTTTCTAAACCGTAATTGGGATTCATGTTAACATATACAATCAAATTATATGTGACATGTAATTCCAGGTTTGATCGAGCAGTAAGGTCTCATAGATTAAGGTAAAGATTGTTCATGTCTTTTTGGTTCTATAATTGTTGACACGTAACATATGTACATATCATGAACCCAACGTGGATAGGAGGATATATTTGTTATTTTCTTTTCTTTTCTTCTTTTTGTTTTGGTAATTAAGCATTACAGTTTTTGATAAAGCATGAGCAGTACTTGGTACGTACAGGAACGTGTTGAGATGATTAGACAATTCAATGAGTCCGCAACATGCTCAAAGACTTTATATTCTTCCTTTTTCCAAATTTTTTTTCTTTAGCAGCCAGGCGTGCCCATACATGCTCTTTCTTCTCCATCGGATGCTTTGTCCATCAGATTCATTCAACAATTTTGCTCTTCCTTTCAAATCACCATACCAAAAGGATATTGCAAACGCTTCATAGTCCATCATCTCTTCGGTGACTTTTCTTTAACTGATAAGCCCAATAATTAGAACCGGACAAATGTAAGCATGCTCAATTCATCCTATACCAGAAGAGGACGTACAAAGCGTGGCCTCGGCCTCTTTGCTTCACCCTGCGAGGTTAAAACATCTGAACATATTTTAAACTCGTTTCCAAATTTGTGCAATTAGTGTGATTGAAGGAGAGAGACCCAATTAGAGAACTGTCCCCGGAGAGTTCACTATCACCATAACCACCTGTTAGTTGTGATGGCCAAAACTCCTGTCATCATCTGATTTACGTAACATGTTCTGAAAGACTGATTAACAGGTCAGAGGGAATCTCCTAATGTTAAAACAATGCCCATGTGAAGTTCTTTATTTTCTTCTCCCAAAATATTGAGTTTACTCTATAGCGTTTAATCAGTTGCAATAAACATGTATATACATTTTTAGTTCTTCTTTCTTCATCTTTTAACATCTCGGGATTGCTGTCGAGCAGTTATGTCTGATGTTAGGTCATAAAAAAGGGTGGGGAAAAACCAGCAACAGTTAAAGAAGAAAGAACCAGTGAGTAGTACAGAAAACAAAATTAATGAGTAATGCAAAGGAAAGATGGCAGAGATAGTGAAATCACACGCCCCATGTCCGGGAAATTTTTCATACAAATAAATTCTCAAATTTTCTTTTTGTTCTGTTCTTTGTCTTCTTTGTCATATCGGACAAAGTACTGCTTGGTCAATACAGATAGCTAGCAAGATCGAGCTAGGAATAATGAATAAACTACATTAATTGACAAACAAGTGAATAAATATCTTGTGATACCTATAAGCAAATTTACAATTCCTAAAACAATCTTAAGAATTTTATTCAACCTACAATTTTATGATTTTATGTGCATGAAACCTTGGCATTGTATGTAAATTCTAAATGTTCTTTCTAGGGTTTCAAGCACCTTGAGGTTGCCCACTTGCCTAATTAATGGATTGTGGTAATCCCCTATTTTCCTTAATCATTTTCAAGAAGTTCACAAAATATTCGTTAAAATTATCAATTTGAAATCAATCAATATTATTAATTGGAAATCAATAAATAAAATTATGAAAATGGTGTTTCTTTGTTAATAATCTTCTTGCACTCTACTATTTCCTAGTTATGCTATAGAAACTAACAATATGCATTTTCAGGTTGTTAAAAAATGTTAATCAACTCCTTGTTTAATTATATATGAAGTGTAAAATTTTTAAATTGAGAAAATTTATAATTATTTAAATACTTGTATTATTAATATGAAATGTTCAAATTAGCTCAACTTGAAAAATTAAATTTAATCAAGAGAAATTTTTAGTTCGAGAAAAATATAATTTTTGTTATATTAAATAACAATTTTAAAGACTTTCTCCTTGCTTGTACTCACTCTCTTAGTACTTGAACTCCTAGAATTGTGGGTCTATTGCAATACAATCATGTTGCTGGCTTGATTACAAAATCACGGTCATAACCAGTGTTGCTCATTTCGTTCTAAAATAGTTCGCTAGCTTTTGATGAGTTGACATATTGTAAACTCTGGGATCGAATGTTTGTAGCTTTTGTCCAAGGTTCTTCGTTAATATTAGTTTGTATTTCCTTTTCTTTTCCCTCTTAGAAAATGGATTTTGATCTTAGAGGTCGGCACTATTATTATTTTAGTTCCGTCTCTTTTTTATATCTTTACTTCTGCACTTTGGCGAAGAGCATAGAATCCAGCAGAACGTGCTCTTCCCCAGTACCTCTTTAAGCATATGTAATGTGAAAACTTAAATAGTAACAACTCTTGTGAATGTTAGTAGGTAATGAGATAAGCACTTGAATGCTTTTTATATACCAAAAAAAAAAAATCTTACAGTGTAGCACTTAATATATGATGACAGGATCAACGATTTTCTATTTACTGCTTTCAAAGAAAAAAAAGGAAAATAATATTAAAAACAAAATGCTGCTTTCAAATCAAAGTATTAAACAATAAAAGGTTGCTTTCAAATCGTTGTACTAAGATGAAAAACTATTGTTATAGGCGGGAAGTCTTGAATTCTAGGGGTAAATGATTAAAAAAAAAAAAACCTACTAGTTTTACTTTTACATGCATACGTAGGAAACAGACGGTAGTACTGTAGAGTCGATGTATCACATACACGAATGGATGTTTGCAAAATTACATGGGAATTTTAATTTCAAGACATTGAGACCTAGAAGGAAAATGAAAGTTATATGAATACAGATTTTGGAGGGGAATTGCAGATGGGTTACTATTATAGTGTTCGCTTGGCCGCCTACGAGATTTCTTCAAATCCAAAAACGAAAAGGGGTTACTATTATGAGTCGAAGTAGTACTACTATCAGTGTGAGTTTCATAATTACATTGAGTATAAACTGCTAATGGCCGAAGGGTGTGAGTTCTAAGTAAGTACGGGACTATTGATCTTTTGCAATAATTGTAACTTTGGATCAGTCACCAGAATTAGAACGTTATTAGGCCATCTCCAACAAGACACTAAAATACTAAATTTAGTGTTTTGGTGCAATAAATCTACTCCAAGGAAGACACCAAATCTTCACACCAAAATGGTGCATTTGGTGTATTATTATTTATTGCACCAAAAATGTAAAAAGATAACTTTAACCATTTACTTTTTGATATATTCCTTTTATGTCCCTTTCATAAATTGATTTATTTACATAATTTACTAAGTAATTAAATTTAAAATATATATTTCTTTACATAAAATATATCATTACAAAGATCTCATTGAGACATTTAAAACGAGACTAATATTGAATATAATATTAAATTTATTTTTAATTCTTATTTTTAATTCTTATTTATAAGTGTTATAAATTCATTAATAAAATATGTTAAGAATAAAAATTAAATTTGAAATAAAAAGTACATGAATTTAAACCACACCATTGATTTTAAAAATTAAAACTCAACAAAAATATTTGAAATTACAACATACACAAATATTTGTGGGAACAATATGGAAATCCAAATGATTAGAGGTTAAATGAGAAATTTTAATCAATTTATGTTTGTGTATTTATTAATTTGTTATTGCAATCATATTAAATATATTTTGTAAATAATATTAATTATATATTAATTAATTAAGAATAATGATTTTATTTTAATTTTTAAGTTAATAAATAAAAATTATTGTATAAATATAAATTAATTTAGTTAATAACTAAATTATTGTGGTTGTATAAAATTTGGTGTAAAATCTTGATGTAAAAATTTGGTGTAAAAATTTGGTGTAAAATGGTTGGAGTAACACCAAATTTAGTGTAAAAAGATTCTTGGAATATTCCATTTTACACCAAATTTGGTGTAAAAATTTGGTGCAATAGTTGGAGATAGCCTTAGAAACCTTTCCACTTATTATTTTGAGATGCCCTATACTATGTTTTTTTTATGGAGTATCGTAGGAGGGTCCCAACTATAGGAAACTATAGGAAGATACCTTTAAGCTATTCATACTCAGACTAATCCCAGCTCGAACCAGGTAAGTCCTTTGCGGGAGGTAAAACTCTGATCCCAAGTTTTAAACGACTGCAAACATAAGAGTAATTTAAACCCATAATTTCACTTAAACTAAGAGAGCCCTTACCAACTCAAGTACTACACTGCTTTTTAATTTAGAGGGAGGCAGAAGTAAAGAGATCAAAGCCCTAAAAGTGTTCTCATCCGTCTCTTTCGTCCTGTAAACAGGCAGAGAACGGCATCTCACACACACAACCACGCATCGACGGTCTAAACTCTAAGTAGGGTTAAGAAGAAAAAATATAAAAAGAGAAAAGAACATTTCTGCTACCCTTTGAGATTAACCCTCCTTTTTACCACCTTCTCCCAACAAGACGCCAGCTTGTAGATTCCCCTCGTTTCTTGAATAAGAAGAAGAGGGTTAAAATTAAGTTTGTGCGAAACACACATGCAATAGGATATGGTGTTCAATAAAGTTATCCCAATCCATCTTGCTAAGTTCTTCACCTAATTTACAATATACCTCTGTCTAACTCCTAGAAGAAACAGAAGAATCTTCTTTCATCTTTATCACAACGATTTTTGAAATTGTCATAAATATTATTAGCGATAATTTTAGTACGTTATAGTTGCAATCTTAGTTACATCGGTTACAATTGCTATTATAATCTTGAGCCGCAATTTCATTTGCAGCCTTGGATAATGATTTTCTTGGCTTAAGTGACATCTGAAAGATTTCATATTGATTTGCAGTTTATACGTCATCTGATAATCAAAGGGCTTGTTTTGATTATTCGTCTGTATCCTTCTTGGCCAAAGGGTTTCGACTCCATGGTCAACTGAAATATTATCAGGTTCACGGTTAAACCCGTAGATGGGATCCACAACCACAGATCTCAAGTCACTAATTCTTTTCATTGAACAAGGTGAAAGCGTGTTTGAATATCCCTTTCAAAGATGAAGAAACAAACTTGCATACGTTTTCCCTAAATTTCTTCACCTAAAGCCGGCCTTCAATTCATGACTTCACCGAAACTAAAGAGAGTTTCCTGATCAAAACTCAACTGTTTGGTTTTATTCAACTTGCTCCATGCATGTCTCTTTGCAGAAATGTTTTGTGGTCCTCTTTCTCAGTGGATGTTTTTTGGGTTGGTCCCCTCACCTATATCATGTGGTAACTTCTCTGTGTCTTAAGTTGCTATGATACACATCAAGCTGACAAGGGTCTAAGAGTATGGCCACAACATTGAGTCCTCGAAGACTAGACTTATCTAAGTAATTTCCTTTCATGTCTTTGAATTCCCATTCCATATATATCATCTCTATCTCCTGGATGGAAATTTGCGTTACAGACGCCGTAGTTTTTTGTCTCTTGATTTACTAGTTTATATGTTCCCAACCTTTGGATTACATCCATTTTAAGTTACCAAAATCAACTATAAGCATCGCATGTAGTTCTGAACAACTATCAACAATATTATATTATATCCATCAGCATCACAATCAATTCTCACATTCTCCTGTTTAAAATCTCTTTAAATTCTTAACTGGCAGGCCTCTAAAACCTCAGCAAATCCTCACTAGATAAATACGTCATTGGTTATTTCATTTTGAAATCCAAAACAACTGTACGTAAATGCTATATCTTGCAAGTACAAAGTAAAAAATACTCCAAAAAAATTACAAGTAGAAGATGAAATTGGGTTATATTGCAGCTAAGAAGACTCTTTTTGGTTTACGCGAGAAACAACTTGCTTGGTACTGGGCAATGGCAGGCATTCTTCGTCCATCCATGTGACAAAGGTCCAGGCAAGACTATTTTTGTACTTGTCGATAAAGCGTGAATAGCCGCTTTTCTGAATGTCGAGGATCTTTACAGAAATAGTAAGTGTAAACAGTATATTCATCTTGCTAGAAACCAGAACATGAACTATAGGAACAACAAATGTAATCTATAATTTGCGTAAGCCAAGGAAAATTAGCCCTAACTCCTACAGTTTATTCATTGGGTCAATGATTGCTCAACATGCGTGAGAAAGGAAATGATAAGATGTAGACTTGCACATTTAGTTAACCAATGAGGAAATGTGCCACGTGGCCGCATGTCTGCCATTGCTTTATCTTTACGTCTTCTTTGAATCATGGTCGGTCCAACGCCAAACGTTTTCCTTTGTCAAACAGCTTCAGTTCCCCAGTAGAGTCATTCTCTGATCATAATCCAAGTTTAACCCTTCAACCGTACAAACCGCTTGGTTGAATTGAGTTCACTGCAAAATCGAGAAGGATGCTAATAACGGCTCCGCATGATCTATATCACCTCTGTAAGTGCAATTGCCAGAAATAGTTGAAAGTGGCTCAAACTATCATCGAGAAGTAGTTCTTTTTTCCATTATAGAACCCTAAGTTCATGATTCTGAAACTTTAATTCCAAATCCTCAACTTTCTCTTTTCCGTATGTCTAATTTGCAGTTTAATTTATGTTTCCGATGGGAACTATAAAGTCTGTGGATTTACTAGCTTCAGTTATCCGAAAGAACTTGAGTGTTGAAGACCAATTGCTCATCCAACTTTGATTTCTACGAGAAAACAAGGGTTGATCATGTTTTCAGATTTCTTTCTTAAAGGTCCTAATCCTACATGCACGCTTCTTCTCTCTGAAGTCGCCTTCTCTTTGTTTCGCTTGTTTTCTTTTTCTTTATCCTAAAAAGGTTGGGGTTTATCTGCAGACATTCTGATGATTGCTGCTTATTGTTCAGTTCAGCCTGCAGTCCACTGTTGTCAACGAGTAAGTAGTTCCAGTTTCACTCAAGCCCAGTTATCTTTGCACAGATGATGAGAGTTATAAGATGATTAATAGTTCAAAAGAAGTGGAGTCTCCAACAAATCAGGATATTACTTCTGCTAATGATTGCAAGTTGGCTAAGGCTACATCTAGCTCAGCACCATGGCTAGGATTGAAGGATCCAAGAATTGTGCGAGTCTCAAAAGCTTCTGGAGGAAAAGATAGGCATAGCAAAGTTTGCACTATAAGAGGACTGAAAGACAGAAGAGTTAGGCTTTCTGTACTAACTGCCATTCAATTGTATGATCTTCAAGATAGGCTTGGCCTTAATCAGCCAAGTAAGGTCATAGATTGGTTACTTGATGCAGCTAAGCACGAAATAGATGAGCTACCACCACTCCCGCTGCCACCTGCAAACTTTGGCCTGAATCATCCTGCAGTGACAAGTCATCTTGAAGTTGACCCCTCATCACAGTCCGACAAAGAAAGGTCTAAAATAACTAACAGCGTCAATTGGGAAGATGCGGGTGAATTAGAAAGATCAAACTTTTGGAGTTCAGATTCACGTATGAGGGAAAAATCGAAAGAAGTTGTAAAAGATTTAGCTGACGAGAATGAAAGTTGGACAAAAGGAAATGAAGAAGATGAACAGGAAAGATATGAAGGTCCAGGGGCTTCTACCAGTTTCTTACTTCGACCAACTCACTCTTCCTCACTTGGATTTGCTCCTTATGCTTCGTTTTTCCAATTAGAACCTCCGAGTTTTCAGTTAGGAGGTCATGGATATGCAACACAAACAGAAGACTTGCATAACCTAAATGTTGTACCATTGCAATCCACACTATCTTTGTCTTCTGGCTCTCAGATTTTATTGAGCCGACCTGGAACAACACAATCTTATTTCCCCTCACATGTTAGAACTGTAGCGGATGTTGATCCAAGACAAGTCAACCATTTCCAGATGTCGAGTTCAAGCTCTCAAAATCTCCTGTTAAATCCCACTGCGGCAAATCCATATCCTATGAGCAAATCCATGAGATCATTTTCATTTCAGTGTGACTCTGATCCCTAGGCTTCTCCAATATCATGGTACCGGAAGTACGACCATGAGTTTCCTTGTAATTGACATAAAAAGCCATTCAAAACTTAAAAAGAAGAAAAGAGCATCTCATTTTCTTTTTTTTCCATGTGAGAAACAAAGCTGTGCTGTGCTTAAGTTATCAGCACAAGATTCCTTCTCGCTCTATATATATATATATATATGTATTAACCTGGTGTGAGTTTAAGGAAGTTATTACATCCACAGCTGCAGTCACATGTTCTCATGCCTTATATTTCGTTCCGTAGTGTGATTAATTTGGTATCAGCACGGCATTTCATGCTTAGACTTTGTACTCGTCAGAGAAGTAATTCAATAAGTACAATGAATTGATTTATGCATAATCTCAGTTCAGTAAATGCGCGATAATTCTTCTTTTGAAATGGAATTGCAGTCGTTTAATTTAGTGCAAATTTATATCTTTATGTATAACTTGTCATTGAAGTCCTTATATAGTGAAGATTATTTGCAAGATGTCCATGTTTCTTTCTTTTCTCGCTAATACAGATAAGGACAATCTGCAACTCCTAGATATTTAATGTTTCGTCTGTCAATCTCATTTTGAAGTTTTTAGAATCATTAATTCCATATTTCACTTTTCTCCCTCTTTGTCGATGTTTTGATGTTAAGATACCAACAGGAATCCGGGCTGGTAATCAAGACTCGAGAGATGAGAGTGCATAGGTAAAAGAAATCTTTACAGGCAATTGCAAATTCTGTACATCGCTATATAAATCAGCCTGCCACGTGATGTTCCTATATCATGTTGTTCATAGCTTGATCATCAACTGTACAAGAGGACAATAGAGTAGGTAGGGTGGTGATCAGAGTTAGACTAGCGTCTTCTTGGTAATTAGAAGAGAGTAAGCGGGTAAAGGAAGCATAATTGTGGCAGTGTCAACTTTGCACAAGATCCAATAAGACGTTAATTCTTAGCAGGAAATAACAGCTTTTAATAGTCAAAGAAGCCTCTGATGAAAGCTGCTCATAATGAAAGCAAAACATACGCGGGAGAAGAAACGTTGTGCGATAATTGGCTATCTCAACTTGTTTTAGAGGTAGTCTTACGAGATTTCTTAGCGATGGACCATTGCTTGCTTATTTCATAGCTAGATAAGCTTCTTGCTTTGCAGTGCATAAACAATTAATATACACGTGCCCCTACGTCAGTACTATCATAGTTGAATTTAGGTAAAAAATGAAACAATGAATTAAGTCCAAAGAATTTATACCAACTTTAAAATGTGATCAACGTCTATATAATTCTTTGCCTAATGCGTTATTTAAAGTTTAATTACTTTAAAAAGGATATGTTATTCTATTTATTTCACGATCACTAATTTCATGTGATTTTGTAAAATGTAATGGAAATAAGATTGTAATAAACATATTCTAGGAATAAAAGTCTTCTTAAAAGGATATGATTTTATAATTGTTTTACCAGTAATAATATTAACACCTTGAAATAATTTCAAATTAAAAATTTTCAAAACTTAGTTTATAGAAAGATGTGTTACCTTGGCAAGTTAAGTTTTGGGTATATTATTTTGAATATCTTGATATTTGTAATTCACCAAATATTTCCCAATATTTTTTTTGGTAAATCAGCAAAAACTTTTATACAAGTAAGAGATTGTTATATACACAGCTAGTGATTTCCGGAAAAATTTCTAGCCTACCAAAAGGGCTCACATAAGACATATATATAGAAACCGTGAGCAAAGCGTGGAAGAAAACATCACACCCTCATAACCTGCCTATCGAGAAGCCTAATAAAACTAAATCCACTACCCTGTTACAGAAATTCACCAGCAGGCATGAGAACAACACACAATGACCAGCAATTATAATCCAACTATAATACCAAAAAACCACAATCAGCAGAACTCATCTAGAAAAAATGAGAAAGTCCTTCTATTTCCTTGTCTACGATCAAGGTTGCCTTCTGTGCTTATACCTATCTGGGCAGGACCTCCGTAGGAAATGGATCTCCTCCTGTTGACCTACCTATTATCGATGGGAAGGAAGTATAAACATCCTCCTCGGTATCCCTGAGATGTCCCTGAACCTACATTTTTATCAATATGAATAAAAAGAAACTAAATACACACACAATTACCTTCCCTCAGTGTTTAAGCGGAGGTGCTCCATAACTTGTAAGATCACCCGCGAGATAAAACTCCCTATATTTGAGGCTTCATCGCGGAAGGTTCGAAGGTTTCGTTCAGACCACAGATTATACACCACAACAGACAGGACAATGCAGAAGGTATGAAAGTCACTATTGTTGAAGGGTGGAGACATGTTAACCCATAGTAGGATGGAATGGAGATCGGTGAGTTGTGGATTGGTAAGGTGAAAATGGTGAAGAATAGTGGACCAAACCGATCGTGAGAAAGCACAATGAAAGAATATATGGTCAATAGTCTTGGAATCCAGAACACACAAGGAACATCGGTTGGGGGTGTGAAGAAACTGTAGTTTATCCCTAGTCTGCAATTTGTTCTGAAAGGCCAACCATAAGATAAAGGAACATCGAGGAATATTCCCCTTATGCCATACTAATGGATACCAAGGCACCGTCGGATTGATCAGTTCATGAGTTTATATGCTGACTCATTAGTATACTGCTTAGAAGGGTTGGCTAGCCATTCTAGTCTATCCTCACTGGATGAATCTGGGTTATAAAGAAGAGGTGCTAGGGTGCGAATAGGCTCCATATTTGTATGTTGCCACCTCCATTCATTGTGTCAAATAACATCTGATACTCTGGCATTTATGGGAAGATCTGACCCATTGATCAATCTTGGAGTCGAGTAAGCCAACAGGATACCGCTCGGATGCCAAGGATCCTGCCATAAAAAAGCAGAGATACCATTCCCAATTCTAAATCAAAATTGGTTCCCAAGTTGGTTTCTAGCAGACAAGATCTTTCGCCAACTCCATGAATTACTATTGCTAGGAGAAATAGTCCAAAAAATTTTCCTTCGCAAAATAATAGTGTGAAACCCATTTTACCCACAAGGCTTCCCTATCAGTAAAAAGAACCCAAATTATTTTTCCTATTAACACTTTATTCTAACTAGGCAAATGTTTAAAACCTAGACTACCTTCTTTTTAGGTCTACAGACGTCATTCCAATTAACCCTAGCTGCAGCTTTTTTCTCAACCGATCCCGACCACAAGAAATTTCTAAGTTTTTTGTCTATATCCTCAAGAATAGAAGAAGGAAGAATGAAGATACTAGCACAGTAAACCTGAAAGGTTGACAAGACCGAAATAACTAATTGGACTCTACTAGCATAAGAGAGATGTTTATGGGTCCAATTATTAACTTTGCAATCAATTTTGTCTAACAAAGGGATACAATCACTCCTAGACAATTGACCAAATATAAGGGGAAGTTCCAAATATCGAATGGAAAGGTATCCTAGTTTAAGACCAGATAGGCTTTCAAGTTGAGGTACGATTTGGTTCAACTCCGGGGAGACAAAAAACTAGCTTTTATTCAAGTTCATGACCATACCAGAAACTCGAGAAAAGGCCTCTAAGCAATCTAGAAGAGTTTGGACCGAAACCAAATCTCCATGACAAAACATACGAAATATGTTTGTAGTGTTACATGTTATAACATACGAAATATGTTTATTTACGTAATACGCAAAACTTTTTTTTGAAAAATGAATATGGGGTAATCTATAGACAATACTAATCCAACATTACATTGAGTTCAAGTATATACACAACTAGAAAAACAATAAGTGAGAAACCAGCTATTAATAATTACAAAAATAGATCAAGTTAGAGGTGTCATCTATTCTTCATATCAGGAGATAAAGTGAGGCGAAATTTTTTTGCAATTAAAGCAGGTCAAACCTAGTTAATTATCGTGTCAGCTACCTGGTATTTCCCTTCTTCATGATTGGAAAATCTACGCAAGTTTTTCTCCTTCCAGAGACAATAAATAGTAGAAGTAAATGCACGTTTATATCGGATTGCATTAGGCTTACCCTTTTAAGAGTTGCTAATTGCCCAGTTGAGAGCTTGGTCCCAGGTGTATGGAGCACTAGTACTAGGTATCAAGTGTAAGATCTTACTCCAGATCGCTTTCAAGAATATGCAAAGAAAAAGAAGGGGATCTTGATCCAACATTTCCATTTTACATAATATGCAAGTAGAGTCAATATTACCATGTCATTGCCTTTTAGTCCTGGTTTGGTTTTTAATTGCAAGCAAAGAGATAAAAGATGCCTTTGGATTTATTGAATTATGCCATAATAGTGAAAACCAAAGTACCTCAGATAATCCTCTAGTTATAATCTGATGACAAGATTTATTAGAGAATCTACCACTCGGTTCCAAAATCCAAATGATGGAGTCATTAATTAGCTTATTAGCTAGAGAGGGGAATAGTTGGGCCATAGTATCAAAACCTCTAAAATTACCTTGTCATTGGCCATTGCAAATCAAAGATGAAACCTTGAGATGAAGAGGAATTCTATTTCTCAAATGACGTTCGTGAGGATTAAGGATAAGGGGACTCGAGTCTAACCAGTTATCAAACCAAAGCTAGGTTCTGTCATCGTTCCCAATCTTGTGTTTAATACAAGGGTAGACCAATTTTTGCAGCATCAACATCTGGATCAGAATCCAAAAGAATTCCCGCCTGCAAGCAATTTGCCAGAAGTTTACATTCTTTAAGTGACACTCATATATCAACTTAACCCATAGCGTACTGTGATCGTTATATAATCACCAAAGTCTTTTACACATTAATACTTTCTACATGGTAGAAATAGATTTGATCCCAATTCCTCCAAGCCTCTTTGGTATAACCATCTCACTCCATTTTACCTTAGCATTTTTAGAACTATTTGTGCTACTCGACCATAGGAAAGCTTTCAGGATTCTATCGATTTCCTTTAGGACTTTTCGAGACAAAGCTATATGAGCTGCCTAATATAGATGTAAGCTACTTAATACAGAGATAATAAGTATTAGTCTAGCAGTATAAGAAAGAAACCTATTTTGCTAAGCGTCCACCTTTGACTAAATTCTTTCCAAAAGAGGTAGATAATCAAGCAACTTAGGTTTAATTGAAGAGATAGAAAACCCCAAATAACAGAAGGGACCATAATGAATATTCAACCCCACTAAATTTCAAACAAGATCAATATTTCTTACATCTGCGGAGACATACAAATAACTCTTTTTAGGATTACATTTTAACGTTGACCATTCTTTAAATAAATTCAAAGCATGCATCATCATGGAGATAGAGTGAGGATCAGTACCACATTGAATCAATAGGTCATCAACATACATGAGATGAGTAAGTTAGAGGGCTTGACATTTGTAATGAAATTGGAAACTCCTATTGCAAGAAATTAACTTGCTTATCAGATGAGAGAACCTTTCCATTACTAGTGCAAATGAATAAGGTGATAATGGGTCTCCCTAACAAATACCTTTGACAATCCTAGCCAGTTGGTCAGGACTCCATTGACAAGGATACACCAAGGATTTTGGATGCAAGATATGATCCAATTAGTAAATCTGGAAGGAAACTTAAGAGCTTCAAGACAAACTCAAATAAATCCCCAACTTACAATTTCGAATGCCTTGAAGAAGTCTACTTTAATTAAATAGCTTTTGAGTTGTTTGCCTGAGTTGTACTCCTTTAACAATTCCTATAAAAGAAGTATGTTATCTCCGATATTCCTATCAGGAATAAAAGCACCTCGAACAGAGTTAATGATATTAGAAATAGACAATTTAAGTCCCTCAGCTGGAATTTTAGAGATGACTTTATAAATGATGTTACAATATGAAATTAGTCTGAAGTCACTCATGCACTGAGGGATACTCTTTTTAGGGACCAAGCATATGTGAATATGATTCAATTCCTTAAGCATTTTTCTATAATCAAATAATTCCAACACAACTGCAGAGAATAACTCTCCCATAATGTCCCAGGTTTTTTGGAAGAAAAGAGCTATAAATCCATCTGGGGCAGGAGCCTTAGAAGATTTCATACCGAAGGGAACTCTTTTGACATCCAATCAAGAGATAGGCGTCACCAAAAGATCCTTGATACTATGATCAATTCTAATTTCAAACAATCTATTCACATTAGAGCTAGGCCCCGAGGAAAAGTCTTCACCCATAAGCTCTAGGAAGTGATTCCTAGCAAGCTCCTAGAGATGAATCTGAGTCGTATACATATATCCCTTACCTTCCTTAAGTACTGATATTTTATTTGTATTTCTATAGGTAAGTAAGGTAGAGTGGAATAACTTAGTATTTGAGTCACCATCCTATAGCCAACTCAATCTTTTGCTTAAGTATAGATTTTTGGAGCTTAATAGCATCTAGGTAATCATAAAGACAATCCCTTTCATTAGCACGAAGAGCAACATTGTGAGGATCTTGATAACAAGTTGCTTGGGCTACAAGAAGCTTCTCCTTAAGGTTAGAGACATCCATTTTACGATGAGATATGAAACTTTTCAGAGCAGCCTTCACTATCTTCAGTTTTTGCATCAATTGAAAAGATTTATAGCCAACTATTTCAACATTTAAGCAACTACTAACCAGCTCAAGAAAACCCTCCATCTCTGTTAATCCATTAAAGAATAGAAATGGGGCTGCTACTATTACATTCCTCAAGTCTTTGAATCAACATGAATGAATGATTCGAGGGGAGATTTTCACCAAAATGCACAAAAAAATTGGAGAAGTATGACAACTAAGTAGAGTTAACTAAAGACCTATCCAACTTCTTAAGAACAAGTAAGTTCCCTTGTTGATTATTAGACCAAGTAAGCCTTCTACCAGTGACTTTTAAATCCACTAAGTTCATTCAAGAATGTCAGAAAGTTCTTTAGTCAAACCAAGGTTGAATTGTTGACCACCTTCAATTTCATCCGAGGTGAGGGAGCAATTAAAGTCCCCCACCACTAACCAATGATTATCAACCTTAAACTAGATCCTAGTTAGGCCTGACCAAAGCATATTTCATTGAAAGCCAAAATTTGACGCATATACGATGGATAAGTTAAAAACCGATGGCATACCTCGAAGCTGACATCGTAAGTGAATAAAATGATCAGAAGATTCCAAAATCTGGACTCCAATCATGTCACTGTTAAAAAGACATACTATTATGCCATTATAATGCGAAGAGTGATTAGTAATTAGCTCCTAATTTCCCCCCAAAAATTTAGGTCCGTAGAGGGATAAGGGATTTCAAGAAGGCCAATCAAGCAAGGCTTCTTATCCCTAATTACCTCCTGCACCAAAACTTTTTTATTAGGGTCATTTAACCCCCTAATGTTCCATATTACGATTACCATTGTTAGGGGAAGGCCCCACATATTTTTGGTTTTGTTTCCTCTTTCTACAAGATTTGTATTGTTGAGCTTGCAAACAAAAATTGCAAGGAATTTCAGAGATAGATTCCTCAGCTAGAGGAGAATTACATTCCAATTCAGAAAGTTCTTAAACTCTAACCCGATGGTTACCATTGGGCATATGTTCAACAGAGGATATTTTCAATATAGAAACAATAAGGTACTTAATAAGAGGTGATGCAAGACATTCCTCCACCTTAGATTTCCCATCCTCCAACTATACAATTGACTCCTCACAAGCTAGAGAAACATTAACAGCTAACCCCTCTATTTGAGTTGGTTCCTACATACCATTACACCTTTTCAATACATAAAAAATAGGGGACTTGACAAAAGGCGATGCAGGACTTTCCTCTACCTTAGAATTCCAACCTCCAACTGCACAATTGACTCCTCACAAGCCAGATAAACATTCACATCAACATGATTAGCTAACCTCTTTGTTTCAGTTGGTTCCTACATATCGTTACAAACTATCTGTCCTTCCTCAATCAATTGTGAAGTATCAACTGTAAAGTACTATTAGCATTCTCCTTTTGCACCAATTCCTCTCCTTTTTCGACTACCATATCCTCCAGCTTTACATTAATCATAGGACTTCCAGCCTTCTTTAAGGGAATATTAACATAACCATCAATGACTTCCACAGTCTCCTTTTCCAAAGCATATCTTACTTTACCGCTGAGATCCTCATGCCAACCTGAGAGAAGGACCCTTCTTGTGGGAACCCATTTCCTGGTAGTACTATTTGACTTCCAAGGATAGCTTATAGGAATAACAAATTTCTCCATCTCCCCATTATCTGCTAGCTTAAGAATTGGAAGGTTATTAGGCAATACAGTAGTCTTAGGAATTGTTATACACAAATTCACATATCCTATCCTCTCCATAGAGGTAGTTTGTGAATCCATGCAAATTGATTTACTGGGGAGCTAGCCACATAACTCAAGCCTGCTACCGTCCAGAACTCCATCTGTAGGTTATGGAAATGAATCCACATAGGAATAACATCAATTAGGCTCCAGTCCATGTCCATTCCCGGCCTCCACTTCTCAAGAAACAATGGTTGGTCATCAAAGTGCCATAGACCCTTTTCAACTATTTCCGACAAGCACGAATAATAAAAAATTTAAATAAAATCGTACCATCTCCTCGTAACATGACCTTTTATGGCCCCTTCTTTCCCCACCTAGCCTTATCCCAAATGTTTATTGCTATGAAGGCTGTTCTTTTGGACCAAAAAATACCAACCAATGCCGGAAACCAAGCTCTCACGCCAGCCTTTAGTAGTTCAATTGGTGGAGTTAAAATGCCATCCTTCAGAACATTTTGATAATAGTGTAGAGCTCCCAAAGATGTGGAAGAGGGGTGCAACACGAGTACTTCTCAGGAGGTCACCCATCCTAGTATTACTCTTACCCAAGCACATTTAATTTCAGAGTTTTGATGAGATTTGGTACATAGTGCTGGTATGATTGCACCTATAATATACAAAACTTAACGTTCAAATGGACTTTATCATCTATTTAAAATATATTTTTTAGAGTTACTTTGTAATATTTGGTGACATTTGGACTTGTCTTCTAATTGTTATAATTTCATCCTTTAAATTTTTAAAAAATCATAAAAACTTCAACATTTTATCAAAATTATATTGAATTATTTAACTTTTGCACAAAGATTAAGTATTAATTTTTTTAGAATAGTAAAAATCAATGTTTTAAAAACTGGACTATAAGTTAAACTGGTAAGATAAAGGGTTTAAGGTTTAAATAATTTAATCAGTATTAGACTGTCATAAAATTGACTAAAAATTGAAGAATTTGAAATATGATTTAAAGAGATTGTCCTTACCTGTCAAATAATTTAGAGTTTAATTGAAAAAAGAGATCGTTAAATAAAAACTGATTTATTTATTTTAGTTTATAAGAATTTATTAATTTACGAAAATTGACCAATTAATTAATAAATCGATCAATTTTTAACAACAAGAGTTATTAAAGTAAATTGAATTGAAAAGTTAAAAATCAAACTGAAAAATTAGACTGTTCAATATTTTAATAATTAAACTTGTCAAACTAATTAGATTTTTTAATTATTGGTAAAATTTAAGTTATTTTACTATTAAAAAAATATGTGTATATTTTTCTAGGTATATTTACCTTTACAAATGAAGATTGATATATATATAGATATGTATAATATTTTGCTTATAGTTAAGATAAACTAAATAATATACCTTCAATTTTTTAATGAATAAATTTAATACAACAATTTTTTATTTTTTGTGATGCGAAAGATCCATCGATAAGTGAAGGAAGCCCGAATGGTGATGGCCCCATCTTAAAAGCCCAAATGTTAAGTAACCTAAAAGGGAGTATGTAAGTCATACAGATTAAAAGATAAAAAATAAAGAAAAAGACTAATTTATAAGACGAATTAAAAATAAAAACAAAAAGAAAACAGGGAATAGTGTATAATATAATGATGACATGACAGTTGGCAAGAAGCGGCTGGGGAGGTCAGGGTCGTAAATTGCACAGGTCGGTGACTGTATCATGGGAGTAAATAAAATCACATATTCTGTCTTCTATAATTAATCCACGCCCTCTTCTCTCTCTCAACTCCAAATCTGAGCAGATTCAAATTGGGGGGTTTTAAGAGGGTTTTTCTCCAATTTTAATTTCTGTAAATTTCCATTGGTTTCACTCCATGCGTTCTGCTTGTAAACGCTAGAGTTGCTGCTGGTAAGCATTTATGTGTGCTTCCCCTTTTTTATTTCTTGACTTGGTTTCCTTCTTTTTTGTGTTCGGATTTCTAGGGTTTGCTCGAATCCCATAGAAACTGAATGATGGCCTCACGTTGGTCTTTCAGTTTTTGCTTGTTTGTAATGGATTACTTCTTTGTGTCTTCGCATTCTCTGTTAAGTGATTTGTGGGCTCATTGGTGTAGACGCTGTTCTTATCAATGTGTTGGGTGTTAATGGATGTTCACTGTTAAATGGGTCCTTCATATTTAATAGTTTCGTTTTTTTGTTATTTTGTTAGGATGATTAAGAAATGGCTGGGTAAATAGTGGGTGAGAAGGTATGGTGCTGTTGGATGTGGTTGAAGTGATATGAGGTGTTGTTGATCATGAGCCATGGAGGTGGGGAGAATGGCCCGATTCATCGAAATTTACACCTTTCAAAAAGGAAATCCAGTGAATTTCCCCATGCAATTGCCGAGATTGCTGTAGCACAAATATGTGAGGGTGCAGGGTTTCAGGCTTTTCAACAGTCTGCTCTTGATACTCTTTCCGATGTTACTCTCCAATATATTCATAGTTTAGGAAAGACAGCACATTTCTTTGCTAACTTAGCCGGTAGAACTGAGGTTAATGCTTTTGATGTTATCCAAGGATTGGAAGAGTTGGGCTCCTCTCAGGGTTTTGCTGCTGCTTCTGATATTGATCATTGTCTTGCAAGTTCGGGCACAATCAAGGAGATTGTCCAATTTGTTGGTGTTGCGGAGGTTATCCCATTTGTATATTCTCTCCCTTCCTTCCCTGCTGTCAGAGAGCGAAAACTGGCAGCAAGTTTTTTGCAAATTGGTAAGGAGCCTCCTGGGGATCACATTCCACCATGGCTACCTGCATTTCCTGACCCACAGACTTACCTTCAGTTACCAACAGGGAATGAAGAAGCTTCTGACATGGTCCAGAAGATTGAACGATCAAAGCAACATGGAAAAACGGATAGGTTTGTGTTGAACTTGCAGCAGCACTATAATTGTAATGGGTCTGAAGGCTCATCATCTGTTGCTGTCGTTACCAGTGTTAAGGCCAAAGAGGTTGGGGAGAGTAATCCCTTTCTTGCTGCTCCACTCCAGTCTGGCGACAAGGAGGTGTCCCACATGACTCTTCCATCTAAGTTTGCAAATGACGCAGCTGTTAGAAATCTTACCGGGGAAAATGTTTTTGTGGATAACCCTGTGTCAGTGATGGGCACCTTTGCTCCAGCTTTTGAAGCAATCAAGGGTAGACTCTCCGATTCGGAGGAAAAGAAGAATGCTCTTCCTAGTCAAAGAACTACTGTGCAATTTAAGTTAGGAATTGGAAGAAGGCCAGTGGCAACTGCACTTGACTTAAAGGCACAGAAAAAAGGCATGGAGAAGGTTTGGTTGTGCTCTGCAGATGAAAATGAGAAGGATGACAAGAAAAAGAGGGCTGAGAAAATTCGTAAACAATCCATGGAAAACCCAGAGGAGCTGGCTCAGTTGTAAATTAGGTTTTGTTAGAATTTGTATACTTCTTTAGGGTCTAGCAGGAGAAGCTGGTTCAAGACTAGTTAAGTATCAGCATGTGATTCTATTGAATGGTTATTACAAACTACAGTAGATAATTGGCCCAAGCAAGGTTCGGAGGTATGCAAATGCAGCTTGTCACAATATACCCCTGTTAGAGATTTTTTATTCTCATGACAATTTGTCATGATTTTATACTGATTAATGGCACTTTTGAGGCCACGACAAGTTTCATGGAGTATATGTAGAATTTTTACCCCTTTTCTTATGGATAAAGTAGGATGTGTTTCTCTCTGCACGATTGAATCAAATTGACTTTTTTCTCAGAGAGTGGTTTAATGTGAAGAGCTGTGTTTCTTGGTACATGTTATCTTACTTCTTTGTAGTTGGACTGTTGTTGATAATAATTATCATTTTCTTTTAACTAGCAGTATCATGTTTTATCAGTGGGATAGGGGAGAAAACAGAAATTTAATGCACAATTGCTTGCTCTTTATTGTGTTGAAATTGCCTTTGTGAGGTTTCTTGGTGCCTGCAATCTTATTTATTTGGTACTTGAGATGATCAAAAACAAAAGCAAAATCCCTAGAATTTAATGAATTTCTTTTGCTATGTAACGGTGTTTTCTCATATGTGTCATGCTGGCTGACCACCAATTAGTCTAGCTACAATTGGACAAATTTATATGTCTTTCCTTTTTCAAGAAATGAAATAGCTTTTGATGAATTAGGTAGTCTGTCTATTATGACAGCCTGAACAATGCAAATTGAGTGTAACTGAGATCATAAAAACAAAGAGTCAAAATCTTTCAATGTTTAGTGCACTGCACACTTTTCACTGAAAAATATAGAAGTCATTAGTTTATGTTCTTAGTTTACTGCATCAGAAAAGTGCAGTACCTGTTGCTCTCATTTACCATAACTGCAAATGCTAGTAAATACTTCTTGATTGTGAACAACATTTATTTAAGTTTCTTGTGGACATTTACATTATAGCATAAAACTAGCATTTACTTTATTTTGATCTTTTTCTTCATTGGGGAAAAATAAAATAAAAATGCTATAAGTAGAGTAGATTTCTAACTCTGAATGTTGGGTATCAGCTTCAAATGATTGCCAGAATCCTACATGGAAAAGAGTTGCTTGCAATGGTCAGCTGGCCTTCCCAATAGACCTCCTGTCTTATTGGTCACAACTTCATTTATCAAGTCTTTAAAGATCAGGCGCTCAATATACAAAAGTAGTTCTGGAATTTCGTCATGGTAAGCAGTCCAGTGGGATGATTCATGTGTCAAATCTGCCCTATAATATTTGTCAAACTATCATCCTTGTCACCTAAGCTGCAGTTAGCAGTGGCACCTTGCAGCCTGTCTATCTCTGAGTGTAGTTCTCCCAAAAGCTGATGTCCTGTCTGTCCATGTCCAACTGGCATGATTGAACAGAGCCACCACTTGAGTGAACTCTCCACGTATAATTTTCGAGCTAGAATTTCATTCACGATATCAGATAACAGATTTCTTTGTGTATTCAATTGAGGTTTTGAATCTATCTGTTTATCAACGCATCCTTTTAAATGCCTAGGTCTTCCTTTGGCT
This sequence comes from Erythroxylum roraimae, assembly GCA_027568915.1. Classification (NCBI taxonomy): domain Eukaryota; kingdom Viridiplantae; phylum Streptophyta; class Magnoliopsida; order Malpighiales; family Erythroxylaceae; genus Erythroxylum; species Erythroxylum roraimae. Next base: position 13,084,562 of record JAOSBL010000008.1, read on the forward strand.
TCTTCCAGAGCTAGGAATAAGCTGCAATCGATTGGATAATTTGTTGGATTGAGCCTGATCGTTGTAAATTGTGATTCAAATTCTTTAAGGAGATGTGCTGCCAAAAATATTTCTGACTGTATTTATGGTCTAGGTTGGAGCAGTTGTAGAAGGTTCTAACTTCAGCAGCAGTATTATCCCCATTCATTGATAATGCCTGCTTAAGATTTGGAAAGATGGATTTCATCATTTCCGTAGGATCAATCTCAGGGTTGAGCTTGGACTTGGTATTGCTGGATGATTTATTCATGTCCACAGGATTCCTTTGTATTGCTGGATGATTTATTCATGTCACATCATCTGCATCAGGAATATTGAATAAGTATGAGAGAATGAAATACCATATATTAATATAACAGTCTCTCTCTCTCTCTCTCTCTCTTGCTCTCTCTCTTTCTGACGTGTATTTGATCTAACTTCCTGAACTATCATCTATTTTTCTTCCTTATTTAAGAATGGATGAATTGTTTACTCTTTCGTCAACCTTCAATGTATTCTTTCTTTCCAAATGTGTGTGGATATGCCTAATGATTCGAGTCAGATACAATTAACATGTCAATTGTGATAATGTAACTATTATCTGTTGAATATTTCCACCTTTGAATGCGCTCGATATCTTCTTGATTGGAGATGGCAAATCATCAAGGCCAAGTGTTGCATCTAGAACAGTAATGGGAGTTCTGAGGAAGTTGCTGGTACTTTGTGGGATCTGGCTTTAATAGGTCTTGCTATTGGATTCTGGATGAGAGAAACTGGATCAGTGAAAGATGTTAAAAATAACACATAGATACTTGAGAGGAAGAAAGTATACATTTTTTGTACTTTGAGCTTGCTGGTTGAGGATGCTACTTGACTTATCAGACCTATCCATAGTAGGGACCTCTTCATCAACAAGTGAGCCCAAACTAACGCTGTTCTCTGAATGCTGAGAGAGTGATTCACTTTGGAAACTCAGGTCTCTCACTTTACTACTAATAGAACTGCTTCCATCACCCACTGGCTTTCGGTTAGATTTTCTATCTGGAGAATCTGATTCTATTAGCTCTCTGGTGGCCTGCTGTCCAGTCCCGTTCAGGTCTGATGACGACACCTTAGGGTGAGGTTGCTTCTCCAACCCTGGTTTCTTCTGTTGTTGTCTTAAATTCGAGGATGTTGAGCCTTTGCCCTGCTTAGGACTCATTCAGGCTGACTGAGGCTCATTTGAAGTTTGTGTGAATCTTACCAATCTGGCACCATAATTTTTGTTGCTAGCTCTAACAGCTTGGGTGGAATGGTCCCCATGATAATTGGTTCTTCTGTTTATGTCTTTTGACAGCACATTGGCAAAGACCTGATAAGTTACAAGTTATATTCATTGATGATGTCGGACGATTGGCTTTGTCAATGCGTCTTGCTGGTTTCATGATGACGATAGGTGACTTGGATTCCTTTGTCGAATTGATGCCCTTGATCGAGGCAGAATTAAAACACCTGTTCTGCAAGTTTTTCAGAATTGTTGGCTTTGGTTGCTTGTTAACGCTGTCACTGCTGCCTGTTGCACTTAAAAGGTTTAAAATGTTTGAAGCTTCATTTCTAGTTTCTAACATCTCTTCAGTCTTCTGCATTATTTCAAGTATCTGCTTAAGAGTTCTGATATCCTTTCCAGACTTTTTGAACTCTAGCTGTGCCAACCTTTTCTCTAAATCGCCATAAACAGAGAGAGAAGAATGTGGAGATTTTGTTAGGGATACCTGAGTCTTCAAAGCTGGTGTCTGACAACCTCTGGTTCCATGTATTTGCTTCCATGGGGCTGGTTCTATTGGGAACTTCAAACTTAACGTGGATTTCTTTTCTGATTCCCAATTTCTCTGCCCAGGTGAAGGAGATTCTTTATGATGATTTCTTGGTGATACATAGATAAGATCTCACCTGTTATCGTTAATTGAACTGGATGATACTGAGGAAGGATCATTTTCTGTATCTTAGGTAGTTTCAGTATACATTTTGTGGTTTCCTTTTGTTGTTGTGAGTTCTGGGAGGTTCTCCAACCCCCTCAACTTTGCCACAGGGCCAGATGGTCTTTTATAGCATCCTGCTTCTCCTGTGGACTTGGGATTTTGTTCGAGTCATTCTCCCTTGTCATATTAGCTAACGTGTAATTGGATTTCATTTCAGTTGGGGATCCCCGTATGGAGCGTGCTCTACTATCCAATGACAACCTACGGAGTTCTTTGAGCTTTACTGCAGATTCCGGTGCCTCTATTGATTCTCTTCCATCACAAGAGAATAGACGAGCCTCTCTCAGTGAAGAATTTGAAGAGCCAAACTTCCCTTCACTGGTTCTGAATGAGGTTTCTTGAAGTTTGTGAACTACTTGAAATGATTCCTTTGAACGTGAAGCTTTCGGATCCACGTGCTTGAGGTGCTGAAAAGGTATCGGAGAATCAATGTACTCGAGAGTTTGGCCCCCTGTACTTCCCTTACGAGCAGCTTTACTGATAAGCCACGAGCTTCTCTGTAGATGGAATCCTTCACAGCATCTTGAGATCAGATCGATAGATTGCTGACTGGACTGCAGAGAAGCATTTTGCTGGCAAGTGGGTGGACCCCATGAGTTTCAGAAACTGAGATGCTTTGCTGCATTCTAGAGATGAGAGACTGGATGAACAGGAGGACGATGCAATATAGGTTATTGTTGATTCAGAGGAAGGTTTTTGTTTCTCTTTCATGGCATTCTGTTTTTTCTCCTGCAATCGGAAGTTACATGTGCATGAAGACAGATTAACTTTAGTATCTCCGGTTGAGTAAGGTTCGCATACTATATCATGTTTTTCTGGAGTTCCTGTTTGAGCTCCATCGTGTAGTTGCTATTTTGACCTAAAAGAAGCTAAAAATTAGTAGTAGTCGTTGAAAGGCAAAAATATTCTCCACATCTAGAAACGCCTGAAGCTTCCAAACAAAAAATGGAAAGGGCAGTTTTGGTAGTCAAATGAAAGCATTAATGATTGACATGAAATTAGTAAATAATATCCCGCAAGGAGTAAACCAGATTGTGTAGCACTAATGAGGGGAAACGTGGATCTCGCAAGGATACTTAAAACGTTGACCTGCCGACGGCTGAAAGACTGAAAATGAGGCCATTGTAAAACAGGTACTCTCTCCGATTCATATTAAGTGTCGTTTTAGAGGGATGAACACTTATTAAGAAAGTTAATGAAATGTTTGATATACCCTTATTAATTATATGTTAAAGTGCCGTGTAATTAAGATGTGAGAGAAATTAAAGGTTAATTTTGGAAGTGAAATTATAAACATGCATACAAACTCAAGAATGACACTTATTTTGAATAATTAAAATGTATCTAAAACGACACTTATTATGAATCAGAGGGAGTATTAAAGGTAGCTCGAAGTCTTGTTTGTGGGCACAGAAGTTCATAGCAAGCAATTGAATGTATTTAGCAAAATCAGTGCAACTGAAAGATTAAACGACAAAAAGGCAAGTGGAAATTGGAAGTTACGGTCCAAACGTTGGATTTCATCTTTGCCTATTCCTGCTAAGATGAAAAATTTCTTTTGGCGTTCGTTAAATGCTTGTTTGCCTGTTCGTACTCTTCTTGTACATAAAGGTGTGGAGATTTTGCCTTTGTGTCCTATTTGTGGTATTGGGCCTGAATTTGTTACATACATATTATTAGAGTGCTGTCGTGCTAAGGAGGTGTGGTCTATTTCTCATTTGGGTTTATTCCACTCTAACTCTGTTGAAATGCCTGCTTGGTTTTCTTTTGTCGCACATAATTATACTGGAGACGATCAGTGTTTGGCTATCTCTATTTGTTGGGCTTTGTGGAAGAATATGAATGATTTAGTTTGGAATGGCCTTCAGCATTCAGCTCAAGCTATACTCTTTTTAGCCCGTTCGATGTTGAGGAATTGGAATAACGCTAGGAGATGCCAATCTG